>ML109882.1:21855-32427 GCA_003697995.1 Taxidea taxus jeffersonii | reverse complement strand
GAACTGAATGTGTGTGTTACCTGGAGAGTTGCTCCCTCGGGGTTATGTTTCAGAAATGGCTTGTGAGGACACTGCGGCTCCCAAGGCTGTGTCCGGCCGCCCGAGGGGAGCCACCAGGCTTTCCCGGCTGCCGTCTGCTGGGGCACGGGCTGATGCCCGGCCCCGTGCTGCCCAAGAGGCTTCGGCCGCTTGGAACCAGGTGTTAAAGAAGTTCCTCTGTTTACCCTCGATCAGGTTTGCCGTAAGTGCTTTAAAGAATGGCCAGAGATGGCACTTTCATAAGTGGGCGGCCCTGCTCCTTCCAGGGCTTTTCACCTTCTTTCCAGACAGTTTTCACTTCCCCTGTAACACCTCCCCCCTGTGATGAGAGCCTGCCTCCTGCTGCTGGAGGGCCAGCCTGGGACTCGCTGACCCCCGGGCCTTTGCATAGAGGAGGGGCCTCTCCTGTCCGCGTGTCCACACGGTTCCCTCCTTCCCTGGTCCAGAGCAGGTCCTTCTGACACGAAGGTCAGGCCACATGCCGTTTTCATAGTTTGGCTCACAGTCTCTTGTAAAACCGGATGGGTCAGAGTCGTGTGGATGTCCCCCACACCTTGATGTCAGCGGCTGAGTGAACGGGCTCCCCCTCGCCGAGGAGGGAGTACTGGGCACGTTTACAAGCAGACAAGTGCGCCTGTCTGCGCGTCACGGCTGGAGTGCCCCCGTTTTAGGCACCTGTCACCTTGTAGACACCAACTTGACACCAAGTAGAACCCCAGCCCCGGCTCTTCCCCACAAACGCCCAGTGCAGGCAGAGCCGGGCTCAGACGGCGCCCTGCTGCCCGGGCAGCTGTCCCCCTCCTGGCTGTGGACTTCCGGGCCTGCGGACGCTGAGCCCCGCAGCCAGCGCGGGGCAGGATGTCTCTGTGGGAAGGGACGCCGCCTACTTCAGCTGCCGGGGGAGGCCTCGCTCTCCTGGAGCCTCGTTCTCAGGTCACGGCTGCCCAGAAGGGCCAGAGAAGCCGTCCACGGCCTCTCCTGGCTTCCGTGGGGCACTCGGAGGGGCCCCTCCGCCGACCCACGGGATGGTGACTCTGTGCTAAGCGTCCCCGGGTGGTTCCGGGCCGGTGCTCTTCTGGGTTCTTAATTCTCTCTCCCTCTCGGCCCGAAACAGGAACAGATCATCAGTCTGGTCAATCAGATCTGTGGCAAAGTGTCTGGTAAGAACGGCAGCATTGAGAACTGTCTCAGTAAACCTACACCAAAAAGAGGGCCCCGCAAGAGAGCGACCGTGGACGTGCCGCCATCCCGGCTTTCATCCTCCAGTTCATCCAAAAGTGCTTCGAGCTCGTCGTGAAGATGCCAACCCCCGTGTCGACTGATATATATTTTTTTGTAATTATTATATTCTAGTTTGGAGTACTTGCTGTAGGATACAAGCTGTCTTTGCACTAGCTCTAAAGAAGATTTTCTTCTGGTTTTAGAGAACTAATTTTGTTTTAGCATTAAACTGTTGAACTTTTTTTTGTACTTAGAATACCTAGATACTGCAGTTAGATTTTTGAAACTGCCGTATATTCACTGTTTTAAAAACCCTTGAGGGGCTGTATTACTTTGTATCGCCCCCGTGGCTGAAAAAGCCTTTTCGTTTTTTGTTTTTTGGTTTTGTTTTGTTTTCTTCGGTAACTTGGGGAAAAAAGGCTTTTTAACCCATTTTGAAGAGGGTGAAGTTTGGAGAACAAATTTTAAAAAAACCATCAGTCATGTGAGCAGATTTTTCTAGCGAGGAAAAGGGATAGGAGACACACACACGCACACACACAAACCCAAAACTTGAAAAGAAATGGCTTTACTTTGGCTGTCTTTTCTTCTGTCACGTGCAAAACGAGTTTGTAATTTTTAAAACCGGAGAACCCCCATTTTGTGTCTTTGGGTGGTCATGGCAGCTGAACGCGGATGTAGTTTCCTAACCCGAGGCAAAACACGGAAGAGGAGCGCCGAGGTTCTCTTTACCAGCACATCACTATGCATCTGTTTTTGGAGAAGAGGAGAGCGAGAGGAGACGACTGCCTGCCTTGGAGGGGTCACGTGAGGGACACCTGTGCCTGATTTCATTAGGAAATCCATTCTGTTATTTTTTGGTGCTGTTGGCTACTTTATCAAAAACCCTTCAATAGCATCCTAAAGAAAAAAAAAAAAGAAAAAAAAAGTGATCGAAGCCGTAAGTGCTTCTTTGTCCTAGATGTGCAATCTTTCTAACATTCCGTCTCCATCTCACCGCTTCTTCCCACCTTCACACGTCAGCATTAATCTTTCCTTCGGTTCGTTGATTGACGGTCACACTTAGAGCCACTAGGAGGTCTGCAGTTCTGTTTGAATGTGAAAATGCATTTGCGCTCATCTTGTCTATTTTTTCTCTCCATGTTGTAACAAAAAGAAGAAAAAAAGAAAAAAAAAGACTCCCATCCCTTTTGTACATATGCCTGTAAATTGTTTTAAATACTTGAGCCTTTTTCTCGGTGGGGGGTGGGGAGGGCGCGAAGACAAGATGAAGAAAAGCCTTACGTTTCCGTTTCTTCATCGGGTGGATTGGATGCTTACAGGGTTTTTCTTGTAACATTTATAAGTGCTGCTTACATCACTGAACAACAACAACAAAATAATAATGGAGTAGCTGTTGCCCTTCTCCGGGTGTGTGTACAGTATGTGTGGAATAAAAAAGGGAACTGTTCTCACAAGCTGTTCTTTGTTTCGTGATTGGATCCAGCGAGCCCGTAGCTGCCCCCGCTGCACTGAGCTTGGCCGGTGGGACTGTCCGGAGCGTCCTGTGATACTTTGTCGGTTGTTGTTGCAGAAGACTGAACTGTTTTTGGAATATTTAACAATTACATAAACAGAGTCAAGTGTTTTCCAATGTGGTTGTCCGGTTTTTATGGCCTTGCTGTGTACTTTCCCTCTTTTTGACAGTAAACTTCTGCCTCTGGCTTACAGTTCGACATTTAATTTATTAGCGCTGCTCTGCACCCCTCCCGCGGGAGGGGGACTCCATGTTGTTTATTGCCAGTTTTTTGTTTACTTTTCAGGTTTGTACTACAAGGTTTAATAATAAAAACGTTTTTTGGATATTTGTCTTGTGGACGGTGGGTGACTGAAACGAGCTCTTCTTTCCGGGACGGGGCAGGGCGCCGAGCCCCCTGACCCCCGCCAGGGAGTGGAGGCGGCGGCGCCTCGTCCTCCGGCTCCCTCGCGGGCTGCTGGGGGCTGGGGGACACGGCGCGACAGCCGGCCGGGCCCTCGGGGGTCCCCAGGTGCTGGGCTGGGAGCGGTGGTGAGGGGGACGCCGCCGGGTGGCCGGCTTCTCGTCAGGAACAAGCAGAGGAGTCGCTGGGATGACGGCCGCTCCTCTGGGCCCCCGTGTGCTCATGCGGAGGGAGGGCAGCTGGGGCCCGCGCGCTCGTACCCCCCGGGCAACCCGGGCTGGCTCCGGCTCGATTCTGGAGGAAGGCGGGGCCCCGGGCCGCCCTCCCTGCACCGCAGGCCCGAAGGACGGAGGGAGCTGGAAGGCCTTCCGCACAGACTTTATTGTCAGCTGTCCTGACAGTCGCTCCTCGCACCACCGCGAACAACCCGAAAGCCTCCACCAAACCACCGGCCTTCACGGTGAGGATCCGCACCCCACGGGGGCCTGCGGACCTAGGAGTCGCTGTCGTCCGTGTGTGAGGTGACGAGAGCAGTGTCCACCTCCACTCCCTCCTCGTCAGACTGGACCGTGGGGGACTCACCCCCGTCGCCGGGGGCCGGGGCGGACGGCGAGGAAGGCCGCTTGGCTTGTGATTCGGCAGGAGCGGGAGGCTGGAGAGCCGTCTCGCGCTGACCCATCCCCGAGGCGGGCCCTGCGGGATGAAGCAAGTCCGCCATGACGTGCGGGGACGGTTCCCGGGGCCCCGGGGCCAGCCTGCCCGGTGGGCTGGGAGCCGGTGGCACCGGGGGCCTGAGCCGGGCCTTTCTGCCACGTCCAGGAAAACACGGGGCTAACAGCACAGGACGCATGTCTTGGGGGAGCATCCGGTGTAACCTCCGTAATCTCCATCCCTCTACGTCCTTGCGGGTAAGTCAGGAGAAACAAGGCTAAGAAAAACTCCCTGATCTTTCAGCAGTTCTCCCCGTTCATCGAAACTAAAGAGAAGGTCTTAATTAGAAGAGTCGAAGTCACGAACAGATGGTCGTGACTTTTTGGTCCCTGGGAAAGGGGCCAGCCCTCCTGCCGTTCTTCCCACTGTCCCCACCCTCGGGGGATGGGCCTTGGCGCCCGGGGACGACAGGAAGGGGGAGGGCGCTGCCTGTGCGGAAGTCAGAGGCGGCAGCAGCTGATGTGGAAGAAGGGGGCCCTGTGGTATGGCAGCCCGAGCCAGAGGCCACAGTCCGCTGCTGGAGGGACAGGCCTTCGCTTACCAGTGCCCGTGTGCGAACAGACCCTGCCCGTCGGGAAGGACTGTCTCACTGAGCCTGGGGACAGGGCTGGGGCCTCGGAAAATCATCTGCGGCACTTCCGTGACCCGCACTCTGGGGAAGGCAGACAGCCCGACTCCAGCTGAGCCCTGAGGGGGTGTGGGCCGCAAGCTCACGGAGAGGTGGGCGAAGGGCAGCCGGTGGGCCCCGCGGGGGCCGCTCAGGGACTGGACAGTCTGATCACGGTCCTCCGGAGGGAGAGAGCGTGAGTGTGACCGTCCGTGCAGGGTGGTGTCGCGCACCTGAGACTGGAGACGGCACCGCGTTGTCTTCGCCCCCGGAATTCAAGAAGACGTCCAAGGCCTCCTGGTCAGATATGTCCATCAGGTCCATCTGCTCCAACACGTCGATGTTCACCTCCATGGACGACATGCTGCCCATGGGCTCTGGGAAGAGAGGGGCACGAGAGGAAGTGACGCTTCCGGTCGCTAATAACCTTCTACGAGGTGAGCTTCAAGTGCAAAGGCTAACGTTCGCAAGGTATAAGGGATCTGCCACTCGAACCTTCTAAACGACAGCAGGGACCGCTTCCAGTCAGGCACGGTGACTGCCTCCTGGACCAGCCTTGGTGACTCTGGACCCCTCCGGCAGCAGCCCCGGTTTCAAAAGAGCCCTCCTGCCTGCAGATGACCCTGAACTCGATAATCCCTGCTGAAGCTGTCCTTGCCCTGGTGACCTCCCTTTAGTCTTTGCTCCGAAGCGCAGACGGCGTCCGGGCAGCTGCGGGCTGGTGAGCGGGGCCCCCGAGCTCCCTGCAGTGAAAGCACAGACCAGGGGAGTCAAGTCGGCCTGGGGACGCAGCTGCCCCTGCTCTGGAGCTCTGGCCCAGAAAACCGCGCGACGGCGACTGGCAGGAACAAGTTACTGCTGGATGTGCACGCGGCCTCCGCCCCGCTCTGCAGGGCACTCGGGAGCCGGCGCTCACCAGCGGGGCTGCCAGACGCCGGGGGGCAACACCCCCTCCCATTTCAGGTGTAATGAACACGTTTTTTAAGGAGCTTCAATCAAGAAACAAGGCCTTAGAAGACAGACATTTGAGAAAAGCCAAGTAACTTCCAGACAGGAAGATCTTAGTCACCGGGATGTGGAACTTGGGACAGGAGCTACATGGAAGGTGGGCGACGGCCTCACAGCCGGCAAGAGCGCGCCAGCCCGAACCCGCTCCACGCACGGCCCGAGCACGTCACGGCTCCGGAGAGCGGAGACGGGGCAGCAGGGCAGCCGCGGGGTGGTGGGTTCACCTGCCGGGAGATCTGACCTCCCGGACCCAGGAGGCGGGATCTCCTCCACGGAAGACAGCTAAAGGCCAAGAAGTCCCCTGTCAGCTGCAGGGCAGCTGGCGGACGTCAGAGGGAAGGGGAGACGGGCCAAGGGAGGCCATGATCAGGCCGACAGCTTCTCAACAAAAGCCAGGAAACTGCGGGATAATAAGTTCGGAGAGGTGAGACGAACGTCCTCTCTAAAATTCTAGAACGTTAAATGGCGGTTAAGATCAAGGATCACACACGAGCTCAGTCAGACAAAGCTTGCCCCATGAATAGGCACGCAGGGCCGAGGGGCTGCGGAGGGCAGGGCAGGGCCGGGCCACGAGGAAGCCTGTTTCGGGAAGCGTCTCGGTGTGCGAGGCCGCAGACAGCCAGGAAGCTGGTCCCAACAGTACCCCGTGCGGGGAATTCGCTTGCAGGACCAGAGGATGGGGCACTGGTGAAGGGGCCACGCGGGGTGTGTGGGGAGCCTGTGGGGTGGGAGGGAATCAGAGCATCGTGAAGCGCAGTGTCGTCAATGGTCGGTGCGGGATTCCACGAAAGAACACATCGTTTCTGACCCTAAGTGGGACGGAGCTTACTTGAGTTTAAATGACCCTCACCACCACCACCCCCCTCCCCGCAAAGTGGCAATATCCAAAGCCACGTGGACTGTGGACGAGGCCACTCAGTCCCCTTGATGCATCACAGCCCGGCTGGTCAGGGGCACTGTGCCCACTGGTCAGATGTGGGCCCTGGGGGTGCTCCTCGGTGGCCGCTGGGCTGTCAACAAGGTGGAGACCAGGCTGGTTCTCCTTTACGGGTGTGGAGGCCTGTCCGCTTGCCTTTCTGGCTACTGGCCTTGCGCTGGCACAGTTCTGAAAGGTCCAGAAGCTCCCTTTACTGTCTGTCCATCTCACCATCTTGAAGAGGGCAGGAGTAGGCCTTAGAGAAAAACTGGATTAACAAGCATTGGAACAGCACAAGAGAGACGGTAATGAAGCCATGTATGTCACTTATCCCAGTAAAGGTAAATGAATCAGATTTGCCAGCTGTAACAGGTTATAAGACTGAATTAAAGCGATAAAAACCTACCTACGTTTCGTTCATAAAAGACATTCCTAAAACACAAGGACATTAAAAAAAAAAAACCATGAAAAGCTTGGGAAAAATGGGAAGCAGTTAAACGATTAACTTGAAGAAAGCTGACGCATTAATTTTAGTAAAACAGACTTTAAGGGATGGAGTGTAGTACTTAATAAAGGCTCAGTTTGCAAGGGCAATTCCAAACTTCCTGTGTGACGACACAAAGAACGGCAGACAAGGAAGATCTAAGAAATCATAATCGTGAGGGGAAGAAGGGCTCAGTATACCTCTCTGGTAATCACATAACCAAATGCTATAAAGGTTAGTGACAGGCAATATTTCAGCAGCCCAACTTACAAGCTTGTTAGAACCTTGCTCTCAAGTACACAGCAAACATGCAAACTGTCTTGAATTAAAAAAAAAAAAAATCAATCCCACTTTCTGACAACCACAATGAAGTTTAGTAGAAATCAGTAACAAACGGTAGCGAGAAACACCTTCTCGCATCATTTAAAGCCGCTTCTGAACAGTTCGCAAGTCAACCCATAATGGAAAATCTGAAAAACCCAGGAAGAAACTGTTCCTTGTCAAAACTTGTAGAATTCTGTTAAAAGTGGACTTCAACCTCCTGAAATGTTCATAGCTTTGACTGCCTTATTCAGACAAGAATCCTGAAAACTGAGCCCAAACGGTCAATTTAAAATAGGCCAAAACCCAAAAACCACCACCTCAAAATCCCTAGCCCTGGGGAAGAGAACTTCATGAACTATCCCGCAGAAAACAAACGAAAAGTTTAGTCTTGGAGAAAACACTTGAAAACAAGTGTTCTCGGTAAGACTCCGAACGAAGGGGTCCAGGGCACAAACGAGCAGTTTGAGGGCGGCCAGAGCGAGGCTCGCCCCAGATGGCCAGAGCCAGAGCCGTGCACCGTGGACCTCGCTGTGCACACGTGCTTGACATGAGCTGGACGGATGCCATGGAAAATGCGCTAAAATTGGTAAGAAACCGGAAACCTCTATCAAAGGCGAAGAACGGGGAGCTCTTCCCCCAGAGAGAGGGCTGCCCGCCCCCAGGCTGGGGCAGGGGAGTGAGGACAGCCGCGGGCGCGGTGCCGCCGCCTCCGTGTAGGAACTGAGCTCAGCGTCAGTCCGCGTCTGTCCGAGCCCTTCCCCCGCCTCGGGGATCGGACGCTCACGCTTCTGCCGCAGCACGAAGAGCCCAGAAGAGGCCGGGCGAGCGCGCAGGGGTGCGGAGGGCTCGGCGGAAGACGGCGCTCCCGGGCGTACCGCGGGGCTGTGGGGTCTCCCGGCGGAGGCGGCCGGCCGGCTGCAGGCGTCCGTCTGTCCGCTAGCTGCCGTCCGTGCGCCCCCGGCCGTGCGCCCCGCCGCGGAGAGCCGGTGCTCCTGCAGGACGGGGCTGGGAGCGCTGCGGTCCCAGGCGAGCCCCGCCGGAGAACGGGTCGGGACGGGGCGAGGACAAGACGCGGCGGCGGCGGGGGAAGGCTGGGCCCTTCCCGCGCGACCCGCGGAAAGACCAGCCGCCACAGGCCGCTCAGCCAAGCGCGAGAGGGACAGCACCGGAGCGCTGCGACGGACGCGGTGGGATGTGCCTGCGGCTCGCGCGGCTAGCCCTGCTCCGCTTGTGTGCTGCGTCCCCCAGGCAAGGGCTTCCTGCGCCAGACGCCAAAGGACAACCCGGCGCGATAAAATGGGCAAAGCGCATCCCTTTGCTAAATGTGCCTTTACTTAAAGGCCCCTCTAGGATCGCTAAGCCTCGGGTCAAGTGAAGGTGAGTGCCTCAGATCATCGCCGATTCCAGGGGCGTAAGACTACGGACCACCAAGGAAATGCAAATTAAAACCCAAATAAGAGGTCATTTCATACAGACTGGCAAAAATTTAAATCTCGCTCTTGCCGGTGTGGACGAAGATGAGGAGTGACAGACCCGCACACAGAGCTAGGGCCGCTGTGAACGGATGTGCGGATCTGGGCAGGTCATTGACCGGATCCAGGAAGAACAAAGATAAGCACAAATGATCCCGTACTCACTATCCTCGCCGCACGGCCTAAGGAAGCGGTTCTCAGAGCGGGGGCCCCAGGGCCAGCAGGCTCTAGTGTTCCCTCACCCCAGAGCGGGTCAGAAACGCGAATTCTCAGGCCCCGTCCCCAACCTACTAGAGCAGGAACCCGGGGGTGGGGCAGCCCTCGCGGTGCCAGGGAGGCCGGGAACTCTCCGCCCCTGGACCAAGACGCCCGAGAATGTCCTTAACGGTGGGGTTTTTAAAACTTTTGAGAGAGCAGCTGAAACAAGGAAAAACCATCACACCATGAACAGAGCTCCGCATATTCGTTCAGTAGACCTGGAAATAATGTAAGAGCGAAAAGGAACAATCGAGGCCGAACGGGCCGGTGTGGACAGTGAGCAGGGTGCCTTCGGGAGCCCTCGGGCAGGGCCTTCGCAGATGAGGGTGCTGCATTAGTACTCGAGCTGGGTGCTTAGCACGCGGGGCTTTATGTCATTCCTTATACATCTGGGTATGTCTGGAATATTTCATAACACTTAAAATCTGAACTAAATGTGGCAAAATATTAAAATGTTAAATCTGGAAACAGGAGTATGGGACATTTTCAGTTCTTTTCTGGATATTTAAAATACTTCCTAATTCAGTGAGAGCCCATAATGGGTCCTGGTAAATGTCCAAGTTCTAAATAAAACCCTCATGGGGAGATAAACGCATAAGCTGGTGATGGTGCTTTGAGATACTCCTCCAATCAAGATGGCACCCTAGGGAGACACGAGATGAATTCTAGTTTGGTGCATTTTTATCTGTTCTCTCTTCTCTAACTTTGCTAATCTTGCCACCAGCCCACACATCCCCCCCTCCTCTTTCCCAAGCACTGGGTCCATCCCGGGACATCCACGGGCTGATTCAGAGCGGCTCAGGGCACGGGCGGGGGGCACCCCTGACTCTAGGATTCGACTCTGCTGAGTTCCGGGAGGCCCCCCAGGAGCCCGAGATCCACTGTGGGGACACACACACAGAGCAGGGCGTCTGCAAGCTGAGCGACTCGCTACCAGCTGTGCCAACATATGGCCGATAAAGATGCCGGAAGCCGGTCCGGACCGCCCCCGCCCCCACACCCTGACCACACGCGGGTGGCTCCCAGGTCCCCTCGCTGCCGTCGTGGCGCTCCACCCTCTCTGGGTTCTCCAGCCTCACCCTGACCCAGGGCGGCCCGAGAGCCCTTTACCCTTTACACGGACACTTTTCTGGGCAAAACCTCCCATCCTTTGTCTTCATTAAAAAATGATGCTTTGGAAAACGTGAAGAATTCAGACTGCTATTTCTGATGTCGCGGAAGGAGTCCGGAATACCACGTTCGCTATGGCTATGGAGATTTCACCATCTTGACTGAGTCTCCCACCCGAGAGCTCCCCGCGTTCATCCCTGGAGACGACCGCTCCAGGAGACAGGCGCGTGGGCCTCGCCGGGCCGGGAAGCCCCAGGGACGGCTCCGCACAGCCCTGCGGGAGATGCCTGTCCTCTGTGAACGTCCTTCCAGCTCCGGCTGCAGCACAAAGCGAAAAAGCCCAAATCTTCCAATTTTCTTCGTCAGTGCTTTCAAAGCCACACAAATTGGCAACATGTGCCTGACTCCTTTTTTTTTTTTTTAACCTTAAAAAAATGAGCCCAACACTTCTTTGGAATTTGAAGGCTCTTTTTTAGGTGTCCAAAACCACAAAAACTCATCTC
>ML109882.1:0-10031 GCA_003697995.1 Taxidea taxus jeffersonii | reverse complement strand
GTCAGGGGGACGATGAAAAAGCAGAGGGCGCATGGCAGACACAGCCCAGCGGCTCAGATGTGCAGAAGCTGCACTCCGGCCGTGGGCCTGAGCGAGAAGGTTCTAGGGCCGCAGAGGGCCCCGCGGTCAGCCAGCTCTCGCGGCCGGACGGCGCATCTGGGGTGCTGCCACCGTGGGAGGCCGTCTCCGGGAGGATTTCAGATCTAGGGGTTTCACAGCATCCAGATTTTAGAATGACTGTGGGAAAATACTAAATGATAGAACATTTTCTACAAGGAAAAATGACCCCTTGTTGTGCTTGCGAGGTCATTCATTATACTGGGAAAAGACAAATACAAAGATTTAAAAAAGAGCTTCAACACACGACCTTAAGGTTAAAAAAAAAAAAGAAGGACGACGCATGCACAAGCACATTAGCTCTCCCGCCGGAAGGCCGGAGTGGTCACCAGCACGTCACCAGCCGGGTCCGCGCCCCCACGGTGGGCCCCGCTTCCTGTGCCCGCCGCATCCCCTGCAGATGACGCTTTCTCACGACCACACACTGGTATCAGCAATTCTCAATTACAGGTTTCGCTGGGCCGTAAGAGTGGCGGGGGCATGTGTGTATATGAATCCACTGAGCTCCTTCCTGGACCGTGTCAAACCACTCCCCGCCTGCGCAGAGCTGGGGGAGCTCGCAGACGACAGGTGTGGAGGGCTCAAACGGCCCCCGAGCCTGCGGGGAGCCAAGAAAGGGACAATGTAAAGAAAACAGGAGAAACCTTTCGGGTCGATTGGACAATAATGAATCCTAAAATGTCAGAAGAGAAACAGGGAAATTTCTTAAGTATGAGAGTTAAGAAAAATCCTGGTAATCTCCATATATCATTTAAATATCGAGAACATTTTTCATTGAAGCTAAATAACCAAGAGTAAAAATAAATTTAAAATCTAGAAGACATTTACAATTCAGATGTTTTTAGACGGTTAGAGCGTAAGACTTCTGTGATAGTCAAGTGCATGTGCCAGGATTCCAGGCAGGCCACGTGACATCTCTGTACATTTCTAAGCACAAACAGGTAAGCAGGGGCGCCTGTGGGGCCCAGTCGGTTAAGCCTCCGACTCTTGATCTCAGCTCACGTCTTGATCTCAGGGTCATGAGTTCAAGTCCCACACTGGGCTCCACGATGGGTGTGGAGGCTTTTTTTTTTTTTTTTTAAGGGTAAACAAATCCCTTTCCTGACGGTTTTTGATTAAAAACTTAAGGGCTGACGGACTGTCAAACCACACGACCACTAAAAGACCATACTAAATTCTATCTGTATGACAGAATTTAAACACTGGGACTAATGCTTTTCATGCTTCTAATTATATGCATTTGTTTAATAGGTCTTTATGCGTGCATGAATCATGCATGAACATTGTGGAAAGTTTTTAAATTTTTAAAAAACACAAATAAGAAGGTGAAAATCCCTCTTAAGTACCAATGAATAGGTGACCAATGCTGGCATTTGGTATACATGCATCAGATTTTCTTTTGTCCTTTTAGGTTGAACTGTACAAAACTGCAACATCTGATCCCCCAGCCCCTCTGTTTTCTTTGGTGCCACTAACATAGTTGTTGAACTTTGTACTTTGAAGCAGTCACAAGTTCATGCGATGCTGTCAAGAACAGGGTATAGAGGGCGGCCCCACGCACCCCCCCACCAAACCTCCTCCAATGCGGATGTCTTCGTTAATTATGGTGTAACATCAAAACCAAAATAAATGACATTGGTACACCCCCAGAGGTCCTTCCGATTTCAACATGTGTGCGTGGGGGGGGGGAGCTCTATGCAGTCTTATCCCACGTACAGCCTTACACAACAAACCACAATCAAGACCCCCAGCTGTGCCAACCCCCCCAAGGCCCCCTCATGTTACCTCTTGTGACCACACCCTTCCTCCCCAACCAGGAATCTGATCTCCAAATCTATTAGGTTATTTCACAAATGTTACAGAATGGAATTATGCAGTATATATCCTTTTGGGACTGGCTTTTTTTCACTCAGCATAATTTCCTGGAGGTTCATCCCAGCTGGTGCACATGTGGATAACTTGTTCTTCTTGCTGAGTCCATGGTCTGGAGGTACCACAGCTTAACCGTTCACTCATGGAGGGCCAGCTGAGTTGTTTCCAAATTGGACTACTATGATAAAGCTGCTACGAACATTTGTGTACCAGTTCTTGGGTGAAAATAGGTAATTTCTGAGATTAATGCCCAAGAACACAATTGCTGGGTCATAAGGTACGTGCCTTTTATTTTATTTTTTTTAAGTTTTGAAAGAAACTGCCACACTCTCTTCTGGAGTGGCTGCTCTACACTCTAGCCCCGCCATCAGTGCATCCATGACCTCGCCAGCATGGTGAGACCTTCCAACTGTAATGCAGGAAATCTGTCCTTTCCTTCTTCTCCCCAGAGTTTGTGTTATTAGAAACAACTCTGGGCTTCCTCTTATTTTCAATAATTCCTATTTTTTTAAAGGTACTTTTAGTTCCTCGAGAGATTTCTTCCCTCTCTCCCCCCACTTTTCTTTACATTTGGACTTAATAAATATTTAATTTTGGAAAAATTCTGCTCAGAAACTCAGGACTCAGATGAGGGCAAAATATACAAGATTTCTCTCCAGTTTTAAAACCCAGGTAGTTTTTTTTTTTTTTTTTTTTTTTTTTTTAACTAGGTAGCAGTAAATTCGTTTTCAAAATAAGGTATACTCATACTAGCCTATAAGTTTTTAAAAATAAGGCATACTCAACCATGTTTAAAGTCTGCCAACCTCCTGCCCCAACCTTAAAAAAAAAAATGAATACAGATTGTCTTAACTAGATCGAAAACAGACTTTTAAACTAATGGTTTCCTGAAACTGGGGTTTTTACACGTACATTCTAAAAATTTCAAATTCTGCACATTTCTACAGTTTTTAACAGTTTTCTTCTAGCCTTCATTAACAATTAGTTGTTGAGACAGACTTGTAAGTATTGTAAACCATACGTTATTTCTATGAAAACTGTAAAGTAGTAAAGAGCCCTTATTCCTCAGGATTGGTATTTTTTTTTTTTTAAAGATTTTATTATTTATTTGACAGATAGAGATCACAAGTAGGCAGAGAGGCAGGCAGAGAGAGAGGAGGAAGCAGGCTCCCTGCTGAGCAGAGAGCCCGATGTGGGGCTTGAACCCAGGACCCTGGGATCATGACCTGAGCTGAAGGCAGAGGCTTAAACCACTGAGCCACCCAGGTGCCCCAGGATTGGTATTTTTAAGAAAATATTCTGCACATGGAAAGTGACCGAAATTTTTCAAGAAAGTTAAATGACTTTTTAAGAGAGCTTTTCCTCACCTCCGACACACACGCACATGCGCACACACACACGCCCCTCATACACATTTATTGGGAACCATAATTTTTTTCACATGCAATTAAGAAAGGACGTTCCTTACCTACAATACAGTAGTCTCGGATAATGGCAGGTTTTGCAGACAGAATAACTTTCGGACAACAAAGCACTCCTTGCAAGCCCTGAGGAGGCTTTCCAAAGCTCAGTCCTCCCGGACAGCTCCCGGAGCAGCTGTTTCCTAAGCTCATGTCACAGGAAGCAAACACAAGTCCACTATCTAAACTTCTGGAACATTTTACAATTTCTACCAACCGCCCTGAAGGAAATGACCACTATGCAGAGTGCTAGTAAAACAGAGGGTTTTGTGTGCACAAGGTCTGCTGAAAACCGTGGGGCAGAAACGCTCAGAAAAGACAGCTTGCTGTCCCTCATGGGAGGGGCAAGGCGCCCGGAAGCCGCCCCCAACCCCAGTGCAGCTGTGAGCCTCCGGGCCCCACCATTCACCCCTCCAGGCCCGGGGCTTCCTGTCAGTGAAAATGGGGGTGGGGGGGCAGGGTTCAATGCCTTCCATAAGGAGGTTACGTCCAATTCTAAATACCACGCTTCTATTTTTACTTGCAAAATTGTGACTGGGTCAGGAAGAGGCAATCCTAAATCCTGTGTCCTTTTTGATAAAATTATATGAAAACCAGATTAGCAGTAAGAAATGTGGAACCTTTTCAATTAGACAGTGACATGTCGAGAAAATTAGCTTCAGCTAGTAACAAAAACCTGCTATTTCTGCATTCATTTTCCTGGTCATTTTCCTGCTTAAACAATGATTAGAACCCAAAAGCTTCAGATTAATGGACAAGTGATCAGTGCAGTCTGCGGCCAGAGGCTCTGAGTTATTAACCCGTCGGGACAGCCACACGCTCAGGGAGGAAGGCTGCCAGGAGAGCTTCATGGCCTGAATATGAGCACAGGGAGCGCCCAGCCTGTGGCATTTCCTGCAGGGGACCAAAAAGGACCTGATGGCCAAGATGAGTCACCATTCAAGGCAGTGGTTTGATGCCATTTGAAAGTGCTAGCATTCTGGGGTACATTGACAAAAGATACGTTTTACACAAACAGTACATAAAAATAATAAAGTATCAAGCCTATATCATGATATCCTATTCCTTGGATGATTTCCAATTTTTTTCTTATAAGACTGAAAAAAAACCTCCCAGTCTCAAAACTTTGTCTTACAAATATTTGGACAATAGCTTAATTACCTAGAATTTTTAAGTCAAATCTGACACTTTCCTGAATTTTACTTAGGGTACCGACCTACTTAATAGAAATTTTTGGGGTGGGGGGGTCATTAGATCTTCAGAGGAATCCTTTCAAACTCCAAAGGTATTTTTCTGTTACTACATGAAAGACTAAAAAAATATAAACCAGCAGCTTATGTCTAAATGTGGAAATCAGCTACTACAGAGCTCATCCATATGGGTTATGGAGATGGTAGGCCAGGGATTCTCAACCTCTCGTGGCATCAAAATCAACTTGAGGGCTGGTGAACACAGAGACTGCTGGGCCCCACACCTGGAGTTTCTCATTCAGTAGTTGCTGGGCCAGAGAATCTGCATTTCTAACCAATTCCCACATGATGCTGATGCTGCCGGTCTGAGAAGCAGGCTTTGGGAACCACTGCTCTAGGTGAACTGTATCTCTTCTCCACTTCGTTCAGATTCTTACTTTGTGCAAATATTTACACAATGGGAAAAAAATACATGACGGGGAAGCTGCCACACTTCAGGAAAATGACAGAAATGTCAACCCCTTGATGCTTTTTAAACTCTCTGGCGTATCATCTAAAAAGGAAAATCTCCAGCAGCAACTGAAATGCAGAATCATACACCAGCGTGATCTATGGTCCTCTTTACTGGTGAGAGACAAGTACTTTTGGGGCAGGAGTCCCTCTGGAGCAGCTCGATCTTATTTTGTGGAATCCCTTTCCAGCCCCTGCTCAGTGGCTTGGCAGCTTCATACAGCAAGAAACAAAAATGTGACCAGATCCCATGAGTCTCCCGGATTTCTGCCTACAAAGGCCGGTGCAAGTGAGTCCCCCCACCCCCTTTCCCTTTCCTAAATTTGGATTGGCAGAAGAAAGTATTTGTGGACCTGGGTCCTTGGGTAGAGCAACTTCAGTAAAGATGCACTGTAAGTACTCTTAGTTTTTATTAACCCGTTTCCTCCCAGAGATGGTCACGGGCTCTATCTGTCGTTTTGTCTGTCATGAGGAGGGGAAGCACAAGGCCCACTGCAGGCATAGGCTCTGTGAGCCTGCAGTCCTAGCTGGTCTCACAGACTGGGTAGTTCACAGTTCTCACCGGCCTGGCGCCGGTTTAGACAAACATTGCCAGGAGGTAAAGGCTTTTGCTAAGGGACATCTTCAGCGCCAAGGCTGTGTAACTGGTGGGCAGCAGTCGAGCACTTGAACGCTCTTAGAGAACTGACCACCTAATGGAAAATCCCTGCGATAGAGTAAGTTGGTCACAAAATAGGTTTTTGTGACACTAGGTCACCCAGCAACCTAGAGTACATTTCCGTGCAGTGAGGTACATGGTAAAATACCACACGATCTCCGACCCAGTGCCACCTCCCTCTTAGGAATCGGTATTGGCTCTGGGAGACCCAAGGCTTAGCTAAAGTCTTAGTGTGCATTTAAGGAAAACCGGCTGGGGTCTTCCTTTTGTTGTGTTCTGTGTCTTCAGAGCTTGGCTTCACCACTAGTGAGAATATTCACTCAGGTCTCTGCCAACCAGAGATGCGGGCACCAGTGTGGTACAGCCAAGCAGCAGCATTCCGTCTGCTCTAAGGGGAACCTGTCATAAGGGGTCCCGGTCCATAAGGGGCCTTTGCGGTCTCAACCTTCACTGTCACTAGTTTGGCTGGCAGAAATGTGGATTGCACCTCATCTGTGGCTAGATCCTTCTCAAGCTAACACTTTGGCTGTTGGGCATCTTTTGTGGCTCCATGCAAATCTTAGGATTATCTGTTGTAGTTCTATGAAAAATGCCATTAGCGTTTCATAAGGATCACAATGAATCTTTAGATGGCCTTAGGTAGTATGTCCATTTTAACAGTATTAACTCTCCCAATCCATGAATATGGTATACCTCTCCATCTATTTGTGTCATATTCAATTTCTTTCGCTAATGTCTTACAGTTTTCAGAGTACAGGTTTTTCACTTCCTTGGTTAAATTTATCCCTAGGCATCTTATTCTTTTTGATGCCATTGTAAATGGGACTGTTGTCTTCTCGTTCTCATGTATAGAAATGCAACAGGTTTATGAATATTAATGTTGTATACTACAACTTGACTGAATTCTTTTATTAGTTCTAAAGATTTTTTGATGGAGTATATTTTTGCAGCACTTAATCCATTTACATTTAAAATAATTATTAATAGATATGTACCTACAGCCATTTTGTTGACTATGTTCTGGTTGTTTCTGTACTTCCTCTCTTGTTCTCTTCTCTTGTGATTTGGTGATTTTCCTTAGTGTTATCATTATTTTTTGTGTATCTATTATAGGTATTTGGTTTGTGGTTCATGAGTTTCCTGTATAACATCCTATGTACACAGCAGGCTGTTTTAAGTTGGTGGTCACTTAAGTTTTGGCACAGTCTAAAATGACTACATTCCCTCCCCGCTCCTCCAGCTGATGTTTTACGTTTTGGAGATATTTTACAACTTATTTTGTGAATTGATAATTTTATTATTTTTGTCTTTTAACAGTCATACTAGTTATGTAGGTGGTTGATCTATTACCTTTACTATATGTTCACCGTTACCAGTGAGAATTTTTTTTAATAATATTCTCATTTCTAATGATGGCCATTTCTTCTCTATTTTAAAAAGGCCCATTTTGCACCCACTCTGGAAAACAGTATAGAGATTCTGCAAAAGTTAAAAACAGAACTATTCTACGATCCAGGGACCACAGCACTAGGTATTGACCCAAATAATACAAAAATACGAATTCGAAAGGATACAAGCACCCTGAAGTATATATAGCCGCATTCTCTACAATAGTCAAATTATGGAAACAGCCCAGGTGTCCTAAACTGATGAATGGATAAAGAAGATATGGTACATATATACAACACATGCACATGCGCGCGCAAGTGCGCGTGTGCACACACACAGACACAGAATATTACTCAGCCATGTAAAAGGATGAACTCTTGCCATTTGCAACAACATGGATGGAGCTAAAGAACAATAGCCTAAGTAAAATAAGTCAGTCAGAAAAAGGCAAAGATCATATGATTTCAGTCATATGTGGAATTTAAGAAACAAAGAATAGGGGCACTTGGGTGGCTCAGTCAGTTAAGTGTCTGCCTTTGGCTCAGGTTGTGATCCCCAGGTCCTGGGACTGAGTCCCATGTTGGATTCCCTGGTCAACAGGGAATCTGTTTCTCCCTCTCCCTGATGCTCCCCTTGCTTGTACGCTCACACTCTGTCAAACAAATAAAAAGAATCTTGGAAGGAAGGAAGGAAGGACGGACGGACGGACGGACGGAAGGAAGGAAGGAAGGAAGGAAGGAAAGAGCAAAGGGAAAAAAAAAAGAGAGAGAGAGGCAAACCAAGAAACAGATTCTGCACTATAAACCAAACTGATGGTCACCAGAAGGGAGGTGGGTGGGGGGATATGCTAAAAAGGTGACGTGGATTAAGGGGCACCCTTGTGATGAGCACTGGGTGATGTAGGGAAGTGCTGATCACTATATGGTACACCTAAAACTGACATTACACTGGATGTTCACTAAGTGGAATTTAGACAAAAACTTGAAAAAAATATAGAATTCCCTTTAATTTTCTTGCAAGGCCACTTACTGGTGATGAACTCCTTCATGTCTTGCTTGTCTGGGAAACCCCTATCTCTCCTTCAATACTGAGCGGTAACCTTGCCAGGTAGAGTATCTTGGTTTTAAGTACTTTCTTTCAGCACTCTGAATATATGATGCCATTCCCTTCAGGCCCGCAAAGTTTCTGCTGGACATCAGCTGATCATCTTATGGGGTTATGGGGAGATTCCGTGGTATGCAACCAATTGTTTTTCTTATATATATATATATATATAAAATATATAAAATAAATAAATAAATAAAAAAAAAAATAATATATATATATATATATATTTTAAAGTAGACTCCACAGCCAGCGTGGGGCTTGAATTCACAACCCTGAGATCAAGACCTGAGCTGAGATCAAGAGTTGGAGGCACCCAGGTGCCCCTATCCTATTCCTTTTAAGATTCTTTCTTGGTCTTTTAGTTTGGACATTTTGATTATGTCTTCCTATGAGTCTCTTTGGCTTCATTTTATTTGGTATTCTCTGTACTTCCTGGACTCGAGTATCTGTTTCCTTCACAAGGATAGGAAAGGTTTCAGCCATTACTTCTTCAGATAGGTTTTCTGTCCCTTTCTCTCTCTCTCCTTCTTCTGGGACCTCTATAATGTAAATGTTACTATGCTTGATGTTGTCCCAGAGGTCTCTTAAACCTTCCTCATCTTTTTGATTCTTCTTACTTTTTGCTGTTCCAGTTGGTTGGTTTCCACTACCTTGTCTTCCACATCACTGACCTGTTCTTCCGCATCATCCGCTCTGCTGTGGAGTCCCCCCATTTATTTTTCATTTCAGTTACTGTATGTATTCTTTGGCTCTGAATGGTACTTTTTAAAGTTTTTACTTCTTTGTTAATGTTTGCGTTGTGTTCATCCATTCTTCTCCTGAGTTTGATGAGCATCTTTATGACCATTACTTTGAACTCTTTACTTGGTAGGTTGTTGATCTGTTTTATTTACTTCTTTTTCTGAGATTTAGTTGTGTTCTTTCATTAGAACATATTCCTCTGTCTTCCTCCTTTTGCCTCTCTGCACTTGTTTCTATATACTAGGTGTGTCAGTTATGTCTCTCAGTCTAGAAGGATGGCTTTATGTAGGTAGGTGTCTTCTGAAACCCAGCAGTACAAACCTCCCCCAGTCACCTGCACCCCTGGGGGCTCCAGGCGTGTCCTCTGTGTGGGTTGCATGTGCCCACCTATTGTGGCCTGGCTACAGTTGGTGCAGATCTGCTAGTGTGCATGCTGTCCCCCAGCATAGCTGCCTGCAAGGCTTGGGTGTGCTGGTGTGTGAACTTGGTCCTCGGTGCAGCTCTGCAAGGTCTGTTGCAACTGCTGCAAACATTCTAGTGTGTGTGGGCTGGTCCCCCAGGGTGGGGGCTGACAGGGGTGGCACCAGTCCTGGGCTAGGCTATCTGCTGGGTGTAGTGGTGTCAGGGGCCATTGGGAGGGGCACTGGTGGTGGCTGAAGCCACCCACTGAGTGTGGTAGGCAGGAATTCCTTGAGAGGGGCACTGGCCAGGATGGGCAGGTTGGGAAGGGCAAGTCCACAGGGGAGCCCCAGGGCAGGGCAAGCAGTACTAGCACGGTAGATGGAGGGTGTCAGACATGGTGCCCACGAGCACCCAGCCAGCCATATAGAAGGGGAGTGAAAAAAATAATGGCACCTGCCAGCACTTCCACCCTGGAGAAAGTTCCAAAGATCCCTGCCTCTCCTGCACATGCTCTAAACTAGTCAGTGAGTCTCGTTCATGTGGAACCGAGGCGAATTTCAAAGTGCTGCCTCCGTGCTGGGTCAT
>ML109881.1:43001-56729 GCA_003697995.1 Taxidea taxus jeffersonii | reverse complement strand
GAGTTTACCCATGTTCCTAACCCACATTGGGTTTGAGCACTTGTTTCTTTCAATATTAATGTGTTTGGCTTTTTTGCTACTATAATGTGTCCTTCCTAAGGTTAAGATTTTGCTTTTCATCCTGTTACATAGAAATGACAAGCCAAATGAATGACTTTAATCATGGAGTATGTTTTGTCTTCCTCTCTATATACTTTGGGGCAGGGGAGGGGAGGAAGAATGGAAGAGACGTACTGGCTTTTGAGATCATGTGAATTACCAGAGTCCACCTTTCTTTCTCTCTCTCTCTCTCTCTCTTTCTTTTTTTAAAAAATCTTAGTTCTAGAAAAACTTGGAGTCCACTGAAATCCTTCTTATTGGGGGGTGGGGGTGTGGGATTTACAAATGTGGCCTCTGTTTGCTGATGTCATCTCCTCCTCCCCTTTTAAAAAAAAATCAAATCCCTTTCTGTTGTTCATTGTATTCATTCTCTCACTAATACTCCAAGAGAAAAAGAAAAATTGTAGAAGGAAAAAAAAATGACTTTTATCTAGCTGCTACTTTTTAATGCCCTGTGGTTATTTATTTATATTTTAGTTTTTGGGGGGAACAGATTGTCTTAGGCACGTAGACTAGCATTTAATTTCATGGTTGGGTTAAATGTTTGTTTTACTGAAATCTCTAAGAATGCTATTTTATAAAACTAAAGAAATGCGTTTTGTCAAAATCTTGCAAACTATTTTCCCCCAAATATCGGCTTCTAAGAAGTTTCTTTCCAGTTGTTTCTGCATATTTATTTTCTTACTGCACACCTCTCAGTTGAGACTGGAATTCACAGCATCTCCCCACAGTTTCTTCAATAACATTCATTAAGATACTCTTTTGTCTCATCATACAGATCATTAATGAAGCTGTTAACTAACACTAGAGCTTCATTGATTCCTGGGGCAGGGCTACCAGACACCTCTGTAATGTCATACATCGCCTTTATCCTTGGTTTCTATGTCACCAGCTCTCTGCTTTCAGCCAGTATAGAATGCTAGAGTTCAAATCCAATCCAATTTGAATTCATTTTGCAAATAAGACTTTATTAGATACTGTATTAAGTGCTTTACCAAAATTAGGTTATGTTACATCTTCATTTTCTCCCTCTTTTATTAATCATGCAATTCCCACTCCCTTTTAAAAAAAGGGAAAAAAAAGGCAATTAGGTTTGCCCAGCTTGATTCAAACTTAAAATCCAGGCTGCTTATTGCCCCTGGTTCCATTATAATATAAATGCTTACAGATGCTAACTGTCAGGTTCGTTCCTCTTGTATCTCTATGAAATCAGTGCCAGATCAGCTTCTATCAAAACTTCACACCTCTTTAAGCCTCAGTTGTTTTCAGACTGAAAGTCCCACCTGATTAATGATGCTTGACACTGGAAGTCTCCCCAGATGCATCGATTAGTGTGGTTTTCAAATGGCTTTTTAGGAACTCCTGTTTCCCCCAGAGATGCCTTAGGGACCACAGGGAAATGATGAGGCCAGAGGGGAGGGTTCTGTTCCTGATTTAATCAAAGCTATACAGTTCTCACCTGCCTTATGTATAAGGCTTCCATGCAGGGTTACCTCCAGTCCATAGGAAGACTTTGTGCAACTTAGAAAAAGTGACCCTTCTTCTGGGCACAACAGGGTGACCACAGTTTGTATAACATTTGATTTCCAGAAAAGGGCTCTGCTGCTAAAAATTACACTGGAGAATCTTTAACCTCGGCCAGCTTCTCACATTACCCAAGACAAAGCCAAAACCAACAAGTCTGACTGTTCACCATTCTACAGCAAGGCAGTGTATCCAGCTCCTTCCATCGTGAGTTTGTAAATATTTTTGTTATTTTTAGTGGATAAGTACTACTGCCTTGACCACATGTTCATGCTCAGAGATAAATGAATTCAATACGTATTTTTAAAATATTAACAAAGTCCATAAAGCTTATATTCTAGAGGAGGAAGACAGTTGATAAACAAAACCATACACAAATGAAGTGTCAGGTGGTAAAATGAGCTACAAAGAAGATAAGGCAGAGTAAAAGGACAGAGTAAGGAAAGGGAGTGCTATTTCAGGTATCCCATAAAACAGTAACCTCTGGGAGTGGGGAAATTGTCTTTTAATTTTGGAGTTATTTGTATTGCAAAGTAAAAAAAAAAAGCAAACCTATTCCCCTTCTCCACTTAATATTCATAATATATTAATAATGTCAGTAATAAAGTATATAGTATATACAGTGATTTTATATTATATATAGTATAATATATTATATATAGTATACAGTGATTTTATATTCATTCAGTAAATTTTACTAAGTAGAAACTGAAAGGAATACATGCAAAAAATCAGATGTGTAATAAAAACATGTTTCCTGCCCTCAAGGGGCTCAATGTCTAGTGAGATTCCTGTACATTTAACCAACTGCAACATATATCATATGAAATGAAATAATTGTTCAAGGGTCTTTCAGGGAATAATGACTAATTGCCATTAACTAATTAATGGCAAGAGATCCTGGGAGGGGGAACGTTTTATTCAATAATCAACAAATGTTTATATGTTCATATTCAGTAAGTGAAAATGGGTCATATGATCTAAGCATCAGAGACTTAGAAATGTGCACTTGTGGGGATGAGACCTTGGAAGTATTAAAAAATATGCTAAGGAGTTTGGGATTTATTCCTTAGGTAATAGGGAAAAATGGAAGAATCTGATGAGATAGATGAATTGATGTAAAGGAGATTTGCAAAGAATTTGAAACAAATATATTGTATTAGTCAACATATTGACTAGTATATTGGCTATATAATACAAATATATTATATTAAGGTTCTCCAGGGAAACAGAACCACTAAAATATCTGTGTATGATAAATATTTATACATTTATATAAATACACTTAATATTATATGTTAAATAATTGTATTAATATTTATAGATATTAGATATATTTAATAAGTATATTTAAATATCTATATATGGAGGGATATATATATTACATATATACAAGAGACTATATATAATATATGTTTTATATATATGTGGCATATACATATATGCATATACACACACATATATATAGAGAGAGTGAGGGGGAGAGATTTATTTATTTTAAGAAATTGGCTCATGCAGTCAGGGAAGATAGCACATCCACAATCTGCAGGGTAGAATGGCAAGGCTAGAGGATAGCTGATGGGAGTATTCTGTCTTTCTTAGGGGAGGCCAATCTTTTTGCTTTTAAGGTCTTCAACTGATTGGATGATGCCCATACATATTATGGAGGGTAATCTGCTTTACTCAGAATCTTAATTTAAATGCTAATCTCACCTAAAAGGTACCTTCACAGCAGTATCTAGATTAGTAATTGACCAAATTATCTGGATAATGTAGGCTAGCCAAGTTGTCACATAATATTCACTCTTAGACATCTTCCTACACTTTTGTCTATGGTGCTCAGTAGATGCTCAGTGAACAGTTGTGCCGCAGGCCTCGGCAAGCACAGGTTTGTGGACAATATATGTTGTAGCCTGTAGCCAAATGATGGGAATGGAAGAAGGCTCTGATGTATTTCAAGAGAAGGTACTGCCCAGGAGTTCAGTACTTCCCAATCACTAACTTGCTTATGAAGCACCTGGACATCTGGTTAGATGCAGATTCTGGTTTGGTAGGCCTGGGGTGAGATATAAGACTGTCACTGTAAACAAGGGATGTATATACCACTGCTCCGTAGTCCACAGTTGGGGCAGCAAAACAGTAGAATTTCTGAAGCTCTAGTTTTGGCAAGATGGGTGGGATGTAGCCTGGGTTTCTGTAGAGGAAGAGGAGCCCTCTGAATTGAGATTTTGGAGGTAACAAGAATTCTCTGTAGTGTCTCTTAGAAGACAGTGGTTTGTCAGACTATTTTATGTCTCACAGTCACATGGCAACTTAAAAAAAAAATGTTGACACTCTGTGTCCAGAGGTCATGACTGAGTGCGTCTAGTTTAAGGCCAGGACTCCCTGTTAACAATAATAATCCCAGTAGATTTTGAGGCCGGTCTGGGACTATCTTTTGAGAAACACTGGTCTAAAATTTTAGGACTCAGGAAAAACTACAAGAATGTTATCTTGGAAGTCTTTGAGTCATCTGCAACCATATTTGCTGGAAAAAAAAGTGGAAGGATGGAAAATTGGCTAATTTAGAGTTTTACTGAGGATAAGAGGATATATAGCCTGGGGAAAGGTCAGTTTATAGCTATATCAAAAAAATTCCTAGCCAGACTGGATATTGATTTCTCTGATTCCATGGCTTACTCAGGGCAAAGACAAGGAATGGCCCTCTAAGACTTAGGTATAGAAATTCTCTTGTTACATTGGCTACAATATTTAGGATTAGATCTAGCTATTATATTTTTTTAAAAGCTGAAATAATGCTTAGTTTACTGAGATTTTTTTCTCATATAAAAGAAGTCTGGCAGTAAGTTGTGGTGTGGCTGGGATGGGGACTCCAGAAAACTCAGGAGACCAGCCTCCTTCTATAACGTACTGTTTCATGTCCAATATGGCTGCTAGAGAACCAGCCACTGCTTCTACCATCTGAAGCAACAAGAAGGAGGAAGGACTGAAGGAGGGTATGTATTTTTCCTTCTAAGAATACTCCCCAGAATTCCCATATAGTATTTATGTTTACATTTCAATGGCCATAATTATTCAAAGAGTCAGTTTAACTGGAGTATGGGAAATGTCTCCCTAGCCCCTCCCTTATTTCAGTATTCTCTGCTAAAACTCTAGTGTTCTTTTACAAAAGGAAAGGGAAGAATTTGGGAGGCACCAGCAAGTCTCTCCTAGAGGAGTTGCTAGAGGTTAATCAGTCCATAGAGATGCCAGACTGGTGGGTAGAAGAGGTCATTAATGAAATCACCTAGAATGGAATAATATCTAAAAGGGTTTCTGCAGCTAATTTTGGAATTATTCTGCCTTTATTCATTTATTCAAAAAATGCTGATGGAATTTCTTCAGTGTGCCATGCGCTGCACTGTTTAGTGATACCACCATGAGTAAGGTTAGTCCCTGTCATTTAGGAGCTTAATTTCTGGGTAAGAGTCAGTGATAAATTTACAACCTATTACAGTGTGTGAGTTGCAACATTAGTGCTAAATGTTGGTGCTGGAGTGGCCCAGAGGAGTGATATTCAGCCTAGTCTTGGGGATCAAAGATGATGTCTTAGGTGTGGTGAAGGGGTACACTAAGAGCTGAGGAGGAATTAGTAGAAGTGTGTGCATGTGTGTGTGTGTGCACATGTCTGTGCCTTTGGGGTGTCTCTCTGCATCTGTATGTGTGTGTGCACGCACATGCACATACCTGGGGGAGTGTTCCAGAAGCCGAGAAGTGCCTTGTATTAAATGTGGAAAGATGTTGGAGGGATCCAGTATAATAAGCTGCAAAGAAAATTGGCTGGATTCTGAACTGATTCATGTGCATCTAAACCAAATGGTAAGGCAATAAGTGTGTGGGCTCCTGTGTGCAAGCATGCTCTCCTAGGTGCCTTCATAGGTGAAATTTAGCTAGGGGTAAAGCTGGAGAGACAGTTATTTACAAGGCAGTGTTGCTAATCGTACTTCCAACATTCTCTATACAAAATAAAATGTGTAGTTGATAAAAAAGACTTTTTTCATATATAAGGGATCATGGTACTGTGATTGTGACAGTGCAGTAAAGGTTTTGTGTAGGGAGACAGAGCAAAATCCAAAGCTGCCACCTTGTACATTTTATAAGCAGACATGCAAATAGGCTAGAGTAGTTCTCTAAGGGTTATTTTTCCACAAATGAAATTTTACATTCAAAGGAGCAGAAAGAGCCATTGAAATCAAGGATTAATTTCTTTTTAAAGTTACCAAATTTGGAAAGTTAACAGTTTGGTGAAAAGTACTTTAATCATTGAGGTCTTTCTGGTTCACTACCAAGGATTCTTCACAAATCCTAAAAAACCCAGGATGGAACTTTAGCATACTGATAAAACTTATCCACAACCCCAAAGATGCTGTCATAATTAAGCAGTTTTTGTTTCTCCTGATGGAGTTTGATGGTCTTGGTTTATCAGCAACCTTTGAATCGAATTAACAACATGAAACTAATTAATCCTGGTATACCCTAGCAATCCACTTAGAAGTGGCATGCAAAATTCAATTAAGTCCCTTTGCCTTTTATGAAGCATGCCCACTCGAAGAGCTTCAGTTTACAGCTGAGAATTAGGTAACAAAAAAAAAAAGAGCTTGTCGTGTTTTTCAAACCCAACTTTTGAAATCAGACAATGGGTTTTAGAATTCCCCCCTGATTTGGAAAGTTGGAATGGAAAAGAACAGAACAAAACCCCTCCCTCCCTGAGCTAATCAGCCCTTTCCTCTCTCGCCTTTCCTTAGATCAGAAGAGAAAGATGGTGGTATGTGCCTCTGCCTCACTGGCCCTGGTTTGTCACCAGAACCTTAGAGTGCAGGCTGTGTCTTGAATGCTTTTTGCAAACTCTTCTTTTCCTGGCTTCTGGCATGCACTGTGCTGTCAGTCTTATTGATTAAAACTCTTGGTGGATTTCAAGACCTTCTCGCCCTGTATTGTCACAGATCTACTTAAAATGGATTTTCTCTCTTTGCCAGACCTGCATTTCTCAGTTGGTCGAGCAGATGCAAAGCAGGTGGTACTGAGATTTCAAAGAGAAGCTGTTTCTAGTTACTGGGGGATCAATGGTGGCATTATAACTTCTTTTGTTTTCTTGTCTTTTAACATTTTTATTTATCTAAAAAAATCTTTATACCTCTCAGTGTATATGGTTAATTCAAATAAGTAGCATTTATTGCCATTAATAAAAGAGTATTTGGCAGGGGTAACAATCTGAGGCTTTGAATATCTGAGACCCAATGTGAGAAAGATGTGCTAATACACTACAAAACAGAACATGTGCTGTGTGTATTGCTAGTCGCTTCTCCCATATTTATTTTCTTCTTCCCCTTCCCAACAGTCCTTGGCACTGGAATAAATTCATGGAATCTGGTAAATTTGACTTTACGTTTGGAACCCACAACTTAGGAAGAGTCAATCAGATCATTTCTTCCCCCAGCCACACTGAATGATTCAGTAACAAACAGGGATCTAAGATAGTTCTATCAGAGTGAATTTCAGGACTTTTGTTTGCAGTGCTGGGATAAGGACATTTTTCATCTCTCTTTTCTTCAGGATGAAATATGAAGGTTAAGTGTGCAAATAGTAGGCTTAGAATTTCTGCCATTTTTGTTCTAAGAGAGTAGCTTCATCTGAGACAAAGCTCATACACAGAAAAGTCTAGTGCCCAGAGACTGCAGAGAAATTTGTAGAGATTTTCAGAAGACATTCTGAACCTTTGGGTCAAACTGTACCTGAAGCCAGAGCTATCACTGGCCTTCTCAGTTTGGTGAAACCATACATTTTTTAAATGCTTAAGGTAGTTAGGGGCCCATTTTATTCTACCTAAAATGGAAAATATTCTAACTATATGAGTCAGCTTTTGCTACATAACAAAACATCCCCAAATCCAATAGCTTATTAAAAATAAGTAAAATAATTTATGAATACAGCCTAAGCGTCAGTTAAGGTCAGTTGATCAGACTTAACTTTGCTGGGCTGCTTTCTTGATATCTCCTGAGTTTGTTCATGAGCCTACTGGGAGTCAGCCAGCCTGTTAATTCTTCTGAAGATAAACCAGAGGTGTATTTGAGATTTGAGTCTGGACTTGGTTGAGGCTGCTTACTGGTGCTGCTCCATTCTTTGGGTCTCATTCCCTTGGGTCCCTTGAGACTAGAAAGCTAGCATAGCCAGGATATTTATCTATCTATACCTATCTATCTATCTATCTATCTATCTATCTATCTATCTATCTTTAAGTGGTAGAGACAGAAACATGCTTGGCTTCTTGAGGCCTAAAGTTGTTACTGGCTCATTACTGCCTCATGCTGTTGGCCAAAGCAAATCCTATGACTAACTCCAAAGTCAAGAGGTAAGAAAGTAGACTTGGCCTTTGGGGAGGAAGTGCAAAGTCACATGGTAATGGGCAGGGGGAAAGAGAGAGGGATGAAAAACTGGGACCAGTAATACAGTCTGCTGCACTAACTGATACATGATCACACCAACATTTATTGCTATCTAGATAGCTCGTGGTGGTTAGAAAATGAGGTTGTGAATCTAGAGAAAGTTGTTATGCCAAATGCAGCAACCATTTGAAACCTACCTTATAATAAGTAATCTATACTCATAGTTTTGGTGATTTTTTCTTTCAATGAAAAAGCAAATTTAATTTTCAGTTATGCTTTGTTTTCTATATAAGCTGGTCTCTGTTCAGATGTGAATTAATCATACTTTAGATTTAAAATATTTATTTTCCCTGCATACACTATTGATCTGATGATTGTAAAAACCAACCATTTTTTTTTTAAATGACACTTTTGTGTATTTATGGAGCTAACGGTGCACCTTGATGTATGCACTTGTTTAATTTGTTTTACTGGGGATAAAGCACTGAAAGACTGGAAAGGTATTGAAGGTCTGGAAATTTTCACCTTCTTCATTCAGTTTATATTCAGATACTATGTTGAGATTATGACTATAACACTAACAACAGTAACAATAATATAGTAATAGTAGTAGTAGTAGTAGTAGTAGTAGAAGTAGCAGCAGCAGCAGCAGCAGCTAATGCTTATATAGTACCTGTTATGGACCAGCCACATAACATAAATACTCTACATAAATGACACCATTTAATCTCACAATAACCTTATAAAATCCTGTCATTATCCTCATTATACAGACAGGGAAGCTGAGGTACCAAGTCAGGTACCCAGGAAATGACAGATCTGGGATTCAAACACAGTTTGTTTCCAGATTTCATAATCTTTACATGAGCAGGAATGGCAACTGAAACATGTATTTTTCTCATGGAAATGAGTAACCACGGTCATAAAGGTGATTATTAAAAATTCAAGGCAAGGGGCACCTGGGTGGCTCAGTTGGTTAAGCAACTGCCTTCAGCTCAGGTCATGATCCCGGAGTCCGGGGATTGAGTTCTACATCAGGCTCCAGCTCCACGGAGAGTCTGCTTCTCCCTCTGAACTTCTCCCCTCTCATGCTCTCTCTCACCGTTTCTCTCTCAAATAAATAAAATTTAAAAAGAAAAAAAAAAATGCAAGGCAAAGTGTGTTTTCAAGCATCCATACCACAAATTATACTCCCAACTGAGTGCTGTCTTTCAAACATGGGTGGCAGGCCCCTTATTTAGTCCTGCTTTGCTGCCTGTGTTTACAACATCTTTGCAATTTTCTTGAAGGAGACCCCACTCTCCTAGACATACATTGGGGGTGTGCTTGTTTAAAGTCATTCGCATTATTTTGTAGCCACATGCTCAGATTTCATTAAGGTCAAAAGATGACATCTAGAAAAACAAGAGATGACAGAGGTAAAAACATTAATTTTATTGAACTAATGAGATAATGTGGTGATAATGTGCTGGGGAATGTGATAGCCAAACAAAAGTTTCAGAATATTTCTCAGAGTCCTTAGCTATAGGTCAACGATAAAATATGTCAATTACAAGACTGGGCCTCATCTGCATTTCATTGTGAAAAACTGAATTTTTCAAAGGAATCATTTTTCGCTCTTGCTGCCTTTGATTTATGTTCCGTAATATTTAAGTAGGTGGCTAGATGGAAGAGTTGGAAGTTTGCCTCAAACACCTGACGATCATTTTGAAGCTTCTTGCATGAATTCTCGGTCTTTAAAAGCAAGTACCACTTTCCTGTGTACCTTCATGATAAGGACATTTTGACATTTTCCTAATAAATTATTGATAAGTGCATTGAGAGATGTAGAAAGCTATGTCACTGTTGTTATCCAACTTGAAGCATCCTGTAGCTCATTTTTTAATGCCCACTATTATCATCTTTCTTTAGATCATACAAAGTCTGAGAATTCTTTATATTCACTAGAATTTGTATCTTAACAGGATCTTTGTGTTTTTAATGCCTCTGTGGAGAGTACCAATTATCAAGGAAAAATTCAGGATTTTTTATTTATATGGAATTTTTATTTTCTTTAGCATAACTTTTTTTAGAGCTCCCCCTCTTCCTCACCCCAGAATAAGGTTTTTATCAGGAGATTTTAAAATGCAGCTTTCCATTTTGATTGTTGAAATCCTGGGATCATGATTATTTTGTCAGCTATATCACAGTAATATACATCATAAGTACTGTTATAAGGGTGACCAAACTTCCCTTCCAGAACCTTCTTTTTTTTCTCCTAAGCACATTTTGTGAATCTTTTTAAAGAACCACCTCCATTTCCTTGTGGAAAGCCGTCTTCTTTTCCACAGTTGGAACTCACCATCTTCAGCCTCTACCTGGACTTTACCACCATAACTTTCCAGGTCCTGGAGATTTAAATCATAGATTTATGTTTCTCCTTATTTAATCCAATTTCCTTTGTTTTATCTCCTCTGAGCAGTTTCCTAATATGTCCAATAGTGCATTTATTTCTGTCTCCTTTTATTATGGATCCACTTTCCCTTACTTTCAAAGATTCCCTCACCCGCCGTTTGTTTGTTTGTTTGTTTTAACCAAGGTCCAAAGAATTCTCCTAAAAACACGAGGGAGAGTAAAATCCTCTGGAGATTGAGGATAGATGGGAATTCACCAAATTAACAAATGCAACTTTAAAAATTATGGATGACATGGGAAAAAGGAAAAGATTGTTTTCTGTGATAAAATATCACCCCCGCAACCCCTGCCCTGCCAAATCTATGAGAGTGATGTAATAAAACAGGGGAAATAAAGTAGTCCTTTCATCTCAACACTGTCATCTTGTTATTGCCATTTTAGGTTGTAGGTTTGACACTGGCAGTAGTCATTATGAGATATGTGGATTACAGAGAGAGTGACAAGAGCCAGTGAAAAGATTCAGGGTGCATCAAGGAGAGGGGCTTCTAAAAGCTCTGCTGCTCACTAAAAAAGGCTTTTGTTAAAATGGAAATCTCCAGTCATTTCTGAAATAATTGATTGGCAAATACAATGAGTGACCTAGCTGAACCAGAAAGAATTTGAAAAGTACCAACAACAAAATTACATCCTTTTAGCCAAATATGTTTTCTTTTCACTGAAATATGATTGACTCATAATAATGCTAATTATGCCTAATTATCATCTCAATTATTTTACCCTCGCAAGAACATTTCATCATTGTCATGTTTATCAGTTATCTAATAATAATTTGAATTGTTTCCACTTTTTTAAAAGGAAAGCTTCACTGGTTTAAACACACTACCATGGTTCGGTGAGATATATAATTATTATTATTGGCTTTTATTTGATTTTAGGCCTTTGATGAGTTAGAACAGATTTTTCTAAACTCTTCTGTAATAAGTTCTGTCAAGAGACTAGTTTAAATGACATAACTGGGCCTCTGTGGGAAGGCCACCTGTGGCTTTACTCATTAATTGGGAGAATTGAATTAACTTTTCTTGAGATGAATATGACCAAGGGCCTAATACAGAACCAATAAGAAGAAGACGTCAAGCTACTATGATAGCCTCAGAATTGTTAAAAGAAAAAAAGAAAAGGAAAAAAAGAAAAAAACCCACAAAACTTACAGACCATAAAAAAGAGAATTGCACTTTAAAATCCCTGTCATGTGCTCAGCTGGTCTGCCTTTGAACATCTCCAGACTTGAGGAGGTCACGTGACTGAAGCAGCCCCTCCTGTCCGTGGACAGTCCTTCTCTCTCAATAGAAATGCTTCTGGCTCTCAGTTCCAGCTCTACCTTGTGGGGCCACACAGAACACATCTAAAACCTCTTCTACATGACAAGCCTTCAAGTTTAATAATGATGCTTAACATTTGTAAAGCATTTGCCTGTGGACAAAGTGGTTTCATGTGCATTATCACATTTAATCAGATTAATGGCCCTGTGACCTCAGCATCATTATCTTCCATTTCACTGAACGTTTTTCTCATTCTGCTGTCTCACCTTTACCTTCCTCCGAACTTCGCGTCTTTGAATACCCTTCTGTTCTAGCTGCTGCCCTCTGAATTCTTTATTTCTTTGCTGGTTTTCTTTGTTTAAAAAGCGTAACTCTAAGAATGGAATATCCTGCCTTATGCTTAGTGGTCTTGAGCCATGCTTTTACCTCCTGGGTCAAAGACCATTCTCTAAGACAACACAATTTGTTTTTGGCAGGTTTTTTTTTTTTTTTTTTTTGGCAGTGCCATCCTATAGAGGTTCGATTTGGGCTTGAACTCAACTAGAACTTTTTTAGTTTTAATCATGTGACTGCTAAGTCACACTTTCCCATCTTCTACTTGTGGAGGTTTGGGGTTTTGTTTTGGTTTGGTTTTAATTCTAGAACAGCATCACTTTACTCCTGTTGGATCTGGGGTGAAGGCACAGATCACACTGGATAAGGGCTGGTATAATCTGAGTTAGTTTATGTTGTACCACTAAAGGGTTGTCTTTCCATCTCAGTAAATAACAACCTCATCATTCTAGTTGCTTAGGGCCAGAACCTTGAAATCAGATGTGACTCCTCTCTCAAAATTCCTGCCAGTCTCAGCTTCAAACATTCCCAGAAGCCTATCATCGCTCTCCACCTTCATCAGAACCTCCCAGTTTTGGGCATCATGAGCTCCTGTCTGGATTGCCATTATAGCCTCCTAATCGGTCCCTCATGTCCACGTTTGCCCCTCTACAGCCTGTTTTCTATACAATAGCCAGAGTGAACCTTTTAAATCATGTCAGAATATATTATTCCTCTGCCCCAAATTTTCCATGTCTTCTCATTTAATTCAGAGCAAAAGGTAAAAATATTTACTATACTTACAAGGACCCCACAAAATCTGTTCCTTGCCTCCCACGGCCATGCTTCCTTCCCAAGTCGTCCCAAACTACTTTCCACTTTGGTTCCTCCGTCTAGCCCTGGGCTCCTTATCCTCCTCAAAGTCACTAAGCCTGGTCCTTCTCAGGACCTTTCTGCTCATTGCCTCTACAGAAAACCCTCTTCTATCAGGTTTTTGCTTTTGGATCTTTCCTCAAATGTCCCCTTATCAGAGGACCCTTCCCAGCTGTATAGAACAGCACCCCTAGTCCTCCATAGCCTGCTTTATTTTCCTCTAGCACTTTCCACTGCCTGCCACATTACATTGTTAAAAGATAAATGGAGGCATTATTAAAAAGTTTAAGAGTTTATATGAGCAAAATTTAATTTGCTTGGGGCAGTGCCTAACTGCAGGTAGGGGTGCATTACCGACAGGTGCTGACGCAAAGACCTACAGAGAAGGTGTGGCCGCAAAGAAGATGTTTTTGATTTGCTGTAGCTTAAAGTCTAGCTGACTGTTCTTGACTGGTTGTCCTCGAGTTTTGATTTCTTAACTTCAGAGCATTTATAATCTTAGCTTTCAGGTTGTTGGCATCAGTGGCCCCCGATAATTATAGCCGCCTCAGTCTAATAACTTGCTTGTTTAAGTAGTTTAACAACATGTTAGCTTGGTTTCATTACTTACTGTCTTCCTCAATTAGAATGGAAGTTCCTTATGGCCAGTTTGTTCTGTTTACTGTTGAAGCCCAGCATCTAGTTTAATGCTTGGTACACAACATAGATCGGTCAAATGAACGAATTTACAGAGTATCGTTACCTTTCTGACTTTGGCTTCCTCCTTTGTTTAAAAAAAAAAAAAA
>ML109881.1:25359-42601 GCA_003697995.1 Taxidea taxus jeffersonii | reverse complement strand
TTCCTTCTGTAAGCTCTGAGGAAGAATCCTTTCCATGTTTCACTAGCTTCTAGGGGCTGCTGACAACCCTTGGCGTTCCTTGGCTTGTAGATGCATCACTCCCATCTTTGTCTCCATCTTCACATCATTTTCCCTGAGACATAGCCCTTTCTCTTCTAAGGATGCTTTTGTCATTGGATTTAGGATTCATCTTACTCACAGATGATCTTGTCTCAAGATCTTTAACTTAATTACATCTGCAAAGACCCTCATTTCTAAATAAAGTCACATTAACAGGTTCTGGGTGGACATATCATTTTGGGAGCCACCATTGAAGCCACTATAGCACCATCATGAAACTACACAAAATAAGCTTTAGGGAAGCTCTTTGTGTAATTTAATGTGGTATTCAGAAGTGAGTCATTATGTTAAAACATTTCATCTTCTCTGATCTGATCTATTGTCCCAGTCCTTTGAAATATGTTTAAATACCAGCTCTACTTTCCAGGATATTCATTGCCCTTCCTGGCTCCAGATCATGAGTAAAATTGCTAAATTTGTCTTCTATATGTTCATCTCAGTTATTGATTTAAAAGACATATTGAATAGAACAGAGTCATGGAGAGAACAATGAGATCTGAAAATAGACTGCTTGCCTAGATTGGCATGAATTGGTTAATCAGTACCTTTTGGGTCCAGGGCTTTGTCCAGTTATGAATCTCCTTCAAGGTACTTCCATCTTTCTGTTTCTCCACATTATCTACAGTAATTTATGATATTCTGTGGAATGGCTTATAGAAATACAGAGATAGCTGACCTATTCCATTTCCTTTATTTGTTGATTTATTCATCCACGTATTGAACCAGTAATCATTGAGTGCCTACTAGGTGCCTGGCATTGAGGGGTTGGCAGGGAACAAAAAAGACACTGTCATTATTTTAATGGAGCTCATTGTAACTTATCTCCTGGTTTAGTAACTTGATTTAAAATAAAAACTGTGTGTGTATAGTGGGTGAAGCAGATTGGGAATGAAGTCAGCTAGTCATGACTCCTTGCAGCTTATTCTAGCCATCACTGTTCCTTTTATGTGTTTCAGACCATCCCATTTAGCTGGTCTGTTCTGGATTCCAGCTTTCTCCTTATCTTGTTTGAAAATTTGAAGTGCATTTTTTGGCCTCCTGTCTTAGAATGTATATTTAGGTCTCTGATTTTTCAGATTCTGTGGAGGTTGGTCAGTCCCTTGGAAATTTCTCTTGGTCCTTTGAGGTACAGTTGATGGAAGTCAGCAGACCCGAACCCCTTAAGAGAATCTGGATGCCCTTTATTAATAGTACTAACATAAGAATTATTTTAAAGACAACAACCACAGCTGTAATTTATTTAGCAACTCTACTGGGCTAAATGCCTAACAAATGCCATCTTTTTTAAATCCTTCAAATTTCCCTGATGAAGGAAACTTTTTAACTCTGCTTTTTAGAATAAGAAGCTGTGACAGCGAGGGGTTAAGTAATTTGCCCAAGGTTACACAGCCAGTGACTATCAGAGCCAAGTTCAAACCCAAGGCTCATATTCTTTCACCATTGGGCTATCCTGTCTCCATTCTTTGCCTTTGATCTCAGAGCTCTTTCACCCCCTTCTATTGTTCTTTTCTACAGATCTGTGCTCCACCCCTTTCAGTTTGGAAATCCCTCTCTTTTACATCACAGCTGTGTTCTTCCTCTTGGTTATCCATCGAATTAGACCACCAGCCCAAAGCAGAAAGCTGCTTATCCCTGTCAGCTTCATGTTCTGAATAAAACTGTAAAAGCTTCCTTTGTTGTCTCTCACATTTTTCTCATCAAGCCTCAGTTCATTTGGGGCTTTCACCTTTCTGACATAGTTCTTATAAGTCCATGCCTCTTTCATCTGGTTAAGAGCCCTTCTTACCATCTTTTGAATATTTCCATTTTAAAACCTAAGTGTCTCAGAGAATTGGTTTCTTTAGGTGCTCCTTTTCTTCCTGATGGGATTTACTTGCAATTGTATGTCAGAATTACTTTTTTTGTGAAAACTTCCTACTTTTCTTGAGTAATCTCCTTTTTAATAATATATAGTCACAACAACACCAGCCAAAAAAAAGTTGTAGATACCTACATGGGTCAAGCACTATGTACTGTACAGAAGTCTATGAATCTGGTCCCTCAGTCTCTTAAAGGAGATATTATATAAGATGTGCAGCAGCATATACTGACATACAGATTAAGTGTCGAATGTGTGTTTATTCATGAGGAGGCACAGGATGGCAGGGGGCTGGGGCACTAGGAGAACTTCATAGAACAAGAAGGACTTGAAGAATAATAATAGAGTATATATAACATTATAAACCCAGTTATTCTTTCCACAACACAGTTAGTTATTTAGAGTATATTCATGTCTCTCAGATAAGACAGTGGAGGGTACTGAGAGAGTAAGCAAGTTGTTCAAGGACACACAGCTTGTAAGTGGCTAAGCCAGGTTTTGAACTCTGAGTATGACTCTGGAGTTCAAATTCTTAACGCCCAGCTCTCCTGCGAGGCTTCTAGATAAAGAAAGAAGAGGAAAGAAGGTCCACCAGATGAGAAACGTTCAGGACTTGTTTGGGGCAACATTGAGAAGAATTTTGCTGAAGGACCTTCACTTTTAATTAGAGGAAAGTGATGAGGGCTTTGCTAGCATTATGCCTTAATACCTGTGCTATAAACCAGCTGAACCACAATGTGCTCAGAGGAAACAGCACCAGATCTCCCTGAAGTCCAGTTCTGATAAACAGAGTAAAAAAAAGGACCAGAGTGATCAGAGTAAAAAAAAAGGAAAGACCCATTCTGTGGGAAAAAAATAAAAATTGGAGTGGCAGATGACAGCAAGCAGTGTCAATAGATGCCCCTTGCAACTAATCAAATGCATTCGATGTGAAAAATCGTTAGAGTACATTTTGACATCTTGGGCCATTCTTGTGCTCACAAATAGCTGTATTGTTAACAACACTGTCATTGGAAAGGAAGAAAAATGACATACATAACAGGTAAAAATAAAACCATGTGAAAGGTGTGGAATTTCTCAGAAAAAAAATGAATTTGGAGAAAAACACATCTGTTCCAGCATTCAATTATTATACACCTTCAATGCAAAAACGGATGACTTTGAGTATCAGTTGGCTACATTGTCAGCTGGTTGGACCTACCTGCAACAAGCAACTATGAAAATACTACTCCTCTGGTGATCTGTCTCATGTTTTTCATAGAGCATTAAGTTGCTTTCTAAGGATTTCCAAATACTGGGTTGCTGACTGGGCATGATTATTACCAATCAAAGAGTCCTGTTCACGAGTGTGAGGGCTGCAGTCCTGGGAATCTGGCTAACTTCCAGTTGGGTAATTACACACAGAGAATCTTGTTGAATCCCCGTTGGAGCTCTAGTTATGAAAGCAACTTATAGGGTGATTTGTAATTGTGCCTGTGGCTGGAAAAATAATGCAGTGCACCAAAAACAAAATAAGCAGTAACGTCCATTGGAAAAAGAGAAAGGGAGCCGTCATGCCTGCTGCGGAAAGCTGAAGGTCACCCTTGAACTCAGAAGCAAAGAAAAAGAAAATGATTATTGACACAATCAAAATATAGTGTAGATGAGTCCTTTTAACTTAGTTTTGCCAAACATAGTGAACTACCAAATTATAATATTATATCAGAGAGTGTTTGGGGTAATGACATATTTGCTTTTGCATCATTTATTCTGGAGATATTATTTCTTAGGATTTGATTGGAATCTGAGTCCTCTTAATTATAAGAAGGCAAAAGGCATTTTCTTTTATAAATTACATCATCTAAAACACTGCATCCAATAGATAAGGATGCAAATAAAATTTTTTGTTATTAAAAGATTTGATCATTTGTATTACCAGATCCCAAACTCAGCTGTATACAGTAATCACCTGGGAAGCTTAAAAACATTCCATGTTCCCACGTCTCATACATGATCTACTTAATCAGTAGTTGGGGGTAAGATTTGGTAATCCTTTTATTTTAAAAACCCCATCTGATGGGCTCTGATATGCAGCCAGGTTTGAGAACTTCTAATGAATTCCATTCAGCTTTTAGACAACTGCTTTCCTCATGAACTAGATGTTTTTAAAATTATCTTTGATGAAAGAATGATGGTGACCAGGACAATTTCCCAGTCTAAGGAGAACCAGGGGCCCAGGGATTGACAGTAGTGCCAGGGAAAAGGACATCTGGAACCACAACCTTCTCTTTTAATATGGCCTCAAAGTCATTGATGAAGATAGAAATATTTTTAAAAATATCTGATTATGTCTGATTATTATCAAATAATAATCAAGAACCATTGAGAAACCATTGCTCATCTTTAAATTCATTTCATAGCAGCTTCTTGAAAATATGCTATAGTCATCTTCAAAAAGAATTTCTTTAAAAAAAGAATAAGTAGGAAATTGCAACATATTCTATCAAAGTCTCAAAGGGGAAACCAAGCAAAAGTTTATCTATTTTTCTTTCAGGGTACATTTTTGTTGTTGTTGTTCCCACATTCATAGAATATTTATAGAAGTGATGAAAGCTACCTAACTTAAATTGACTTTGTTTACGAAGAAAGTTTATTTTTTGTGGTGTGGAGAAACTCTAGTGTCTTAGGCTGAACTATGGCCGTCTCAATTCATCAGGCCACCTATAACTCAAAAGAGTTGTATTCATCAGATTTTGCTGGCTTATTGGCAATGGAAAAGAAAAGTTTATTCATCTTGTTGGATTATGTGATCTCTAAGGTCCTTTCCATCTCTAACATTCTATTATTCTTTTCTATCCCAATGATAGACAAAGTACAGAAATTCATCACATCTCTCTGGTGTAATAGAAACTAGTAGAATCCACAAGGATTTTAACACCAAAGTTTTTGTCTTTCTCTTATATTTCACTGGTGAAGCACCTTATACAACCTTAATTTTTTATGATTCAAGAGTAGAAATTCATCAATAATAGTGGTTATAATCAATACGAAAGTGCTGAGTGGTGATGGGAAATAATAGATGCATTACTATTCTCTTGGGTCTTATTCCTAGCTGTTGATGAATAAACTTTGAAATTATAAAAGATCCTAGAGGATATTAAAGTATATGAAACCTATGGAACGTCATATAGTTGTGGCTCTATTTTTGGTACTCCTGTATTTGTTTGTATACCTATTAGCATTTATCTCACTATTTTGTATTTTTTAAGTCATGTATCTGTCTCACCTCCTATGCCATGAGTTCTTTACATTCCCCAGACAAAATACAGTGCTTAGTGCATTTTTAGTTGGCAGGTGATTGGATGTCTCTCTTTTTTTGTTGTTTTTATTTGTTTGTTTTTGTTTTTGTTTTTTACTTACTTTATTTATTTTATTAACATATAATGTATTATTTGTTTTAGGAGTACAGGTCTATGATTCATCAGTCCTATACAATTCACAGTGCTCACCATAGCACATATCCTCCCCAGTGTCCATCACCAGCCCTCCCATCCCCTTCCACTCCAGCAACCCTCAGTTTGTTTCCTGAGATTAAGGGTCTCTTATGTTTTGTCCTTTTCTCTGGTTTCATCCATTTCATTTTTTCCTCTCTTCCCCCATGATCCTCTGCCTTCTTTCTCAAATTCCACATCTCAGCAAGATCATATGATAATTGTCTTTCTCTGATTGACTTATTTCGCTTAGTGTAATACCCTCTAGTTCCATCCACATCGTTGCAAATGGCAAGATTTCATTTTTGATGGCTTCATAGTATTTCATTGTATATGTACGTGTGTGTGTGTGTGTGTGTATACACCACATCTTCTTTATCCATTCATCTGTTGATGGACATCTAGGCTCTTTCCATAGTTTAGCTATTGTGGACATTGCCACTATAAACATCGGGGTATATGTGCCCCTTCAGATAACCACATTTGTATCATTAGGGTAAATACCCAGCAGTGCAATTGCTGGGTCATAAGGTAGCTCTATTTTGAATATTAAATGAGTTCAACTGCTACATTTTTTGAAATAAATCCTAAAAACAAAAGTCCTTCTGCAAAGTCTATGGTGAAGCTTAAAAAAGAAGATATGAGAACATGTTAAGTCAAGAGAAGCAAGCTGTTTCTAGCAGGGATAGGTGGATCAATTAAACAATTATATTTCATTTCAATTTACTGTCTCTTAGTGTTTAGATCAGATGACACTGTATGTACCATTGATTTCATGGGGAAACTATTATTATTAATAGTGATGAAATCTTTCCTGTTTTTAAACACATATTTATATGGAACCCTTTAGGTGAAAATGGTAAATACAGTGCTGTTCAGATTTGAGGACAAGCGCATTAGTTAATTATCATTAGTACTGTAACAAATGACCCTGAATCTCAGTAATGTAACAAAATATTTCTCACTCACATAAAGTCATCTATAGTCAAAAGTAAGCGTTGAAGGGTTAAGCCTCTTTCTAGATCATCACTTAGAGACCCTAGTAGATAGTCATTGTCACCTTCAACATGGGGGTTCCAGGGCAGCTCAAATTTTTAACCCCAACTAGAAATGGAAACAGAGAGAGAGGATTACCCATGGGAGATTTTTCATGGTCCAGGCCTGGAACTGGTCATATCAATTCCATCACACTTAATGGACAAGGGAGACTGGGAAATGTGCTCTTCTTCTGTACCCAAGAGCAGTAAGAGATGGGTTTGTTAAGCAGATAGATGGGTTCTACCACAAGGAATGGGGATTGGCACCCAGGAAGGCTTGCTTAGGACTCTGAGGAGCACAATTTGTTGCCTAAAGCAAGGTGTACCTCAGGAGCTCCTTCAGATTGAATGTTTTCTAATTATACAAGCGTTTTGCATGGTACACAGGAAGCATTTAATAAATGCTTCAATTTCCCCGTATTTTTGAAAGAGAGATATTAATTCCTACTTGGTCATTTAATCTGAACAACAGAACCATGAGCCATGTTTTGGTACTTCCTCTCTACCTGCCCCTGCAGTATAACACTCCAGTTTGTTTCAGTTGACCCTTGAATTTCGGCACTTGCCTGAATTCGGATATTGCAGAATTTCCTTAATTCCGGCTTGAAGTTGTGGAATGGATTTAGCTGCCTTTCATTCAAATTAAGGAGGAATCAGATGACATAAATATAAAGCATTTGACACACCCGTATAAGACAAGAATTCAGATCCATATGATACCTGATATATCAGTTGTTCTTTCCTTGTTTAACCACTATTTCAAACTATTGGCAAAATCTTACACTACTCATGCCTGGCTGTTGTGTCTGATGCATCAGTTCTTTCATCCTTAGTCCTGTGAAACCATTTTTCTTAAGTCTTTCATCATTTTTGCCTTCTCTTATTAAGTTAACCACAATCATGGTTTTGGTTATCATCTGATGACTTCCAAAGCTATTTATTCAATCCAGCTCTTTCTCCTTATTTCTGCAAATCTGTATATCCAAATGCTCACACAACATCTCCATTTAGATATCTTAGTATATCTCAAGTTCAAATTGTCCAAGATCAAAATCCTATTCTTCCCTTTCTCAAAATTCTTCTTCTGGCTTCTTGGAAGTCTTGGAAGATGGCACCATTATTCACTGGTTCACTGAATTTAGGCCCAGGAGTCATCATCTGTTCCTTCCTTTTTTTTTTTTTTTCCCATGGTATTCCAAGCCAACATGTTTACAAAGTTATAATGACTTCCATCTCCTTAAAAGTTTTTCAGATTGTCCCCTTTCACTGTGAATCATGGGAGGAACCAAATGCCCATCTTCCTTCAACTAGACTTATCTCCAAAGCCTCTTCACTGGCCTCAAGCTTCTAGTCTTTCTTCTCTCCATTCTGTGATGTATCCAGTTACCTAACATACCCTCCCCTATGTAAACCCTTTGTCTGGCCTATGAGACTGTTTATCATCTGACTCCTCCCAACTGTGTGTCTTCATTTGGTGTGCATCCCCGACACAAAAATGTATAGCAAACTAATTCACTTTTCCTAAATACACTGTGCATCTGGTGCCTCCATGCCAGGGCTAGAAATATATACAGACAATAAATAAACAAACGGGCATGGATGTGTTGCAATAAAACTTCATTTACGAAAGTAGACAAGGACTGGATTTGACCTAGGGGCTGTAATCTGTTGATCTGTACCTTTGTATTTGTTGTTCCTTCTGCCTGGACTGTCCTTTATTCTCATTGTGCACTTCACTGTTTATACCTTTAACTGCCATTTTGAACTTACAATTTTTCAATTGTTTACTTAAGCATTTTTCCTATATGAAGCCATCCTGAATAATGCTCACTCCTACAGCATGTTATAGATATAGTTGATACTTATTATTCAAGGTTGTTATAGTCTACAAAGTTGCCTCAAACATTTAATTAGAGAATTCTGAACCATTTCTCCTAAGGAAAATACAGGGTTAGGTTCCTGCAAGTCTGCGGTCGCATTTTCACCAACCAGTCAACATATAACCTTGTTTTATAGGTGTTTTTGCCTGAAGATGCCTACTTAATATATAGCATTGATTTATTAACGTTGAACTTGTGGCCAACAGCAGTATAGCTCATGCCTAAATGAAGCTTATCTAACACACTTATTTTTTCTGTAAAGCACATCACAGCCTTCTTGCACTTAGGAACACTAGATAACACGATAGCACTACACTTAGGAGACATTCTAAACATCAAAATCGCCAAGAAAAGCAAAAAATGTGAAAAATGTGGCACTAAATTGCTCAGAAAAAAGACAATTATTTGCAGCGTGAGGGTGAAAATAAGAAGGCAGAGAGCTCTAGCTACAAATGTACACATCAGGCAACTCAGATTTTTCATAGCTCTGCCCATATCTGTGAAGACCACAAAAGCATCATGAGTATTGATTTTGGAGTTACATGTACATTTTAATGAATAAGGAAATTCACAATTGCAAAATTGGTGAGTAAAGAGGATTGTCTGTATCTCCATAACAGAATTAACAGAATGGGCAGTTAGGTCCTTGTGAACTAGTTAATTTGTTTTCTTCTCCCTATCTTCACAGCCTTAGAGCCTAAATGAAAAATACAAATATTTGTATGAAGGAAGAGAGGAGGGAAGCAATTGAATGAAATGTATTTTGCTTAATATTTTCACTACAGGCTGTATATATATTTGGGAAAACATTTTTTTAAATGCTTTTTTTCAGCATTTGCTAAGTGATTAGTAATTCTGCTGCAGTACATAGGGAATGATGTTGCTTTTTTCTTATTTAACATCTTCATTAATGATTTTCAGCAGGCAATAAACAATAAATTAATGAAATCTGCAGATGATACTAAATTAAGAGGTGCTGAAAACACCAGTGAGAGTATTGTTGTAGCATAAATGTACTTAGAGAAGTTAAAAATATGAAGCAAATCAAGAATAATGCAACCAGAAAAATACAAAGTAGGAAGTCTAGCCAAGCAAATTTTAAATGTCCTGGAAACCTAAACACTATTGTTTGTTGATTTTAAATGACCTGTGTATCTATTCATTTAGCAGCATTTATTGAAGTCCTATTATGTGCCTGGCTAGTGCTCTGTCCTGGAGTCATTTTAGTGAATAAGACAGTCAAGGCCCCTGCCTGATGGAATTTATACTCCAGTAATGGAGCTAGAAAAGAGGAGTGAATAGTCAAGAATCTCTGGGTTTAGTGGGGAGTTGAAATTAGAGTTGAAACATGAAGGATGAGTGGAAGAGTAAGGGGTAGGAGTGCTCCAGAGAGAAGAAAGTCAAGGGCAGAAGCCCAGAGGTGGGGGAAAATAGGTGTGGCAGACACCAAGAACAGAAAGGAAGATGACTGGAGCTTACTATGGGGGTGACCTGGAGGATAGAGATGACTTATGACCAGTGAAAGAGCAGGCAAGGGACAGGTTATGAAGTGCCCTGTAGGTATTTCAAAGGAAGCTGGATTTTATTCTATGTGCCATGGAAAACCACTGAAGAATTTTAAGAAGAGTAAAACAACATGAATTGACTCACAATCCTGGATTGAAATAGGGCACATATATAGCAAGGAGTTAAATTAAGAGGTTATAGCAGTAATTCCATCAAGAAGAAATGGTGGCTTGGACCAAGACCTAGAGAGGGAAAGGTATGGAAGGATGAGGATCTGTTTTGGAGACTTGCTAGATTAGTTGAGAGGGTGGAAATGATAGAAGGATAGGGAGGATTCAAGGCTGAGTCCTAAATTTTTTGCCTTGAGTAATTGGGAGGTGAGAACAACAGGAACTGGAGCTACCAACTGAATTAGGGTAGAAATTGGTCTATAATGGATATATTAGATTTGAGGTCTTTATTAGACATTTAAATACAATTTTATTACAATTTTAGTTTGCATTTTCTTGATGGCTCATGCTGTTGAGTGCTTTTTCACGTGCTCATTGCTCATTCATACGTTTTCCTTTATAAGGTTTCTGTTTAAGTCTTTTGACCATTTTTACTGGGTTATGTTGCTAGTATTTATTAATGATTTTTGCTTCTATGGTCATGGGGAAGTTGGTTTATAATCTTCTTTAATTTAATGTCTTTGTCTAGTTTTGACATCAGGGTCTTGCTGGCCTGTAATTTGCTTATTAGTTTTCATAATGTATCTTTTGATGAAAAGGTTTTAATTTTAATGATGTCCATTATGTACTTTTTTTAATGCTTCATGCTTTCAGGTTTTTGTCTGAGAAATCTTTGCCTATCTTAATGTCCCAAAAATATTCTTTTTAAAGAAGCTTTATGATTTTAGCTTTTATATCCACTCAAATCTGTGTTTAAAGATGGTATGAGGTATGGGTCAGGATGTTTTTTTGCCAAATAGACAGCCATTTTTTCTAGCACTATTTGTTGAAGACTTTTTTCTATTAAACTGCTTTATTGCCTTGGTTGAAAATCAGTTGAACATATAAATTTCTGGATTCTGGATTCTGTATTTTTTTCTGTTGATCTGTTTAACTATTTGTACACCCAAATCTTATTGTCCAGATTACCTTATCATAGCTTTCTAGTTAATCTGAAAATCAGAGTGTAAGGCTTTCAACTTTGTTTTTGCTAAGGATTTTTGGTTGTTCTAAGTCCTTTGCATTTCCATAAAGATTTTTTTTTTTAAAGATTTTATTTATTTGTCAGAGAGAGTGAGCACAGACAGAGAGGCAGGCAGAGGCAGAGAGAGAAGCAGGCTCCCCGCTGAGCAAGGAGCCCGATGCGGGACTCGATCCCAGCACGCTGGGATCACGACCTGAGCCGAAGGCAGCTGCTCAACCAACTGAGCCACCCAGGCGTCCCTTCCATAAAGATTTTAAAGTCAGTTGTCAATATCTGTGAAAAGGTCTGCAGGGATTTTTGTTGGGATTGTGTTAATTTAAGTGTCATGTAACAATATTGAAACTTCTAATCGTGGACATGGTAAATTCTTTATTTTGAACTTCTTTATTTTTTTTCCAGCAACATTTTTTAGTACTTTGAACTAATTTTGTTACATTTTTCCTGTGTTTTATATTTTTGATGTTATTTTAAATGGTATTTGAAAATTTCACTTTCGTTAGTTACTGTGTATATATATATATACAGTACTGTATATATATATATACTGTATATATATATACACCCCTCATATTCTGAAATCTTGTTAAAGTCAGTTATTCTAATAGTTTATATTTTTGTAGATTCCTTGGGATTTTCTACATAGTCATGCCATCTGTAAAAAAACTTTATTTTTTACTGTTCTTTAAATGGCTTTTATGTTTTTGGCCTTATTGCCAATACAATATTGCATAGAAATAGTGAGACTTACTTTATTTTTCATAATAGATGAAAATGATTCAGTACTTCCTCACTCAATATGCTCTTAGCTGCAGGTTTTCTGTATATTATCTTTATTGGATTGAGAGAGTTTCCTTCTGTTTCTAGCATTTTGAATTTTTATCATGAATGGGTGCTGAATTTTATCCAGTGTTTTTCTGTAGTTATGTGATTATATGATTTTTTTCTTTTATTCTGTTAATGTGGTGAATTACATTGATTAATTTTCAAATATTAACCCAATCTTGCTTTCTAGTAACAAATCCCCCTTGATACATCCTTTTAAAATATTGCTAGGATCAATTTGCTAATTTTTTAAAATGATTTTTGCTTCTATCTTCATGAGGTAAATTGATTTGTAGAATTCTTTTCTTATAATGTCTTTGAATTTGCACTTAGTGAATACAGGCCTCATAGAATGAGTTGGGATAGGTTCTCTCTTCTTCGATTTTCTTAACAACTTTTGAGAAATTAGTGTTATTTCTTTCTTAGATCCATCTGGGCTTAGATTTTACTTTTTTATTGTTGTAAAATACACATAATGTAAATACCATCTTAATCATTTTTAAGTGTACAGCTCAGTACTACTAAATATATTTACATTGTTATGCAACTATCATTACCATCTATCACTATAACTCCTTTCATCTTTACAATTGAAGCTGTGCTCATTTAAAAATAATTCCCCTTTCTCCCTTCCCCCAAGCTCCTGGCAGCTGCTATTATACTTCATCCTTATGATTTTGATTACTCAAAGTACTTTATATAAGTAGAATCATATAATCTCTGACTTTTTGTGACTAGATTATTTCATGTAGTGTAATGCCCTCAAGGTTCATCCATATTGTAGCATATGTTAGAATTTTCTTCTTGAATACTATTCTACTGTATGTATATATCACATTTTGCTTATCTGTTCATCTGTGGGTGGACACTTGGGTTGCATTAAAATTTTAGCTGTTGTGAATAATGATGTTATGAAAATGGGTATATAGATATCATCTCAAGACCCTGCTTTCAATTCTTCTGGGTATATACCCAGAAGTAGAATTACTGGATTACTTGGAAATTGTATATATCTTTTATTCATTAATTTTCTATTAAGGTTTTTTTAAAATTTCAGTATACTTAACATACAGTGTCATATTAGTTTCAGGTGAACAATATAGTGATTCAACAATCCTGTTCATTACTCAGTGCTCATCATAAGTGTGCTCTTTAATCCCCATCACCTATTTTACTCATTCTCCTACCTGACTTCCCTCTAGTAACCTACCAGTTTGTCCTCTATACTTAACAATCTGTTTCTTGGTTTGTCTCTCTCTCCTTTATTTTTATCCTTTGTTTATTTGTTTTGTTTCTTAAATTTCATATACAAGTGAAATCATATGGTATTTGTCTTTCTCTGACTGGTTCATTTTGCTTAGCATTATACTCTCTAGCTCCATGTTATTGCAGGTGGCAAGATTTCATTCTTTCATGGCTGAATAATATTCCACTATATATATATACCACACCTTCTTTCTCCATTCATCTGTTGATGAACAGTTGGGCTACTTCCATAATATGGCTATTGTAAATAATGCTGCAGTAAACATAAGGGTGCATATATCTATTTGAATTAGTGTATTTGGGTTTGGTTTTGGTTTTGGTTTTGGTTTTTGGGTTTTGGGTTTTTTTTGATAAATGTCCAGTAGTGTGATTACAGTTTCATTTTTTAAGTTTTTGAGGAACTCCTGTACTGTTTTCCACAGTGACTGCACCAATTTGCCCTTCCACCAATAGTGCATGAGTGTTCCTATTTCTCTACATCCTCTACAACACCAGTTGTTTCTTGTGTTGTTGGTTTTTAACCATTCTGACTGATATAATGTGATATCCCATTGTAGTTTTGATTTATATTTCCCTGATGATGAGTGATATTGAGCATCTTTTTTAATGTGTCTGTTGGCCATCTGTGTATCTTCTTTGGAGAAATGTCTGTTTATTTCTTCTGCCCATTTTTTAACTGTGTGGATTTTCTGTTTTTTTGTGTGTGTTCAATTTTTTAAGTTCTTTATATATTTTGAATACTAACCCTTTATCAAATATATCATTTACAATTATCTTCTCTCATTTAGTAGATTGTCTTTTAGTTTTGTTGTTTCCTTTGCCGTACAGGAACATTTTATTTGGATGTAGTTTCAATAGTTTATCTTGCTTTTATTTCCCTTGCCTCAGGAGACATATAAAAAAAGTTGCTGCATCTGCTTCTGGAGAAGTTATTGTCTGTGCTCTCTTCTAGGATTTTTATAGTTTCATATCTCACATTTAGGTCTTTAATCCATTTTTAATTTATCTTTGTGTATGGTGTAAACCCATGGTGTAGTTTCACTCGTCTGCATTTTGCTGTCCAGTTTTCCCAAAACCATTTTTTGAAGAGACTGTCTTCTTTCCTTCTTTGTCACAGATTGATTGACCATGTAAATGGGTAAATGTGGGTTTGTTTATGGGCTTTCTATTCTAGTGCTTTGATTAATATGTCAGTTTTTGTGTCAGTACCATACTGTTTTGATTACTACAACTTTGTAGAATAACTTGAGACCTGTAATTGTGATACCTCCAACTTTGTTTTTCTTTTCCAAGATTGTTTTGGCTATTGGGGGTTTCTGTGGTCCCATATAAATTTTGGGATTATTCTAGTTCTGTGAAAAATGTTGGTATTTTGATAAGGATTGTGTTAAATCTATATATTCCATTGGGTAGTATGGACATTTTAACAATATTTGTTCTTCCAATCCATGAAAATGAAGTATCTTTCCATTTGTTTGTGTCATTTTCAATGTTTTATCACTGTTTTATAGATTTTAAAGTATAGGTATTTCACCTTCTTGGTAGGTTTATTCCTAGGTATCTTATTATCTTTGGGGCAAATGTACATAGGATTGCTTTCTTAGTTTTTCTTTCTGTTGTTTTGTTATTAGTATATAAAATGCCATGAATTTCTATATGTTGATTTTTTTTTTTTATCCTGCAACCTTACTGAATTTATTTATCAGTTCTAGTAGTTTTTTGGTGGAATCTCTAAGGTTTTCTATATAGAGTATCATGTCAACTGCAGTGAAATTTTACTTCTTCCTTACCAATGTAGATGCCTTTTTTTCCCTTTCTCTTGTCTGATTACTGTGGCTGGTAATTCTGTTTCTACCTTTTTGAGGCAATTCGATACTGTTTTTCACAGTGGCTGTACTATTTTACATTCCCACCAACAGTGCACAAGAGTTCCAATTTCTCCACATCCTTGCTGTACTTATTTACTGTTTTTTAGATAGTAGCTGTCTTAATAGGTGTCAGGTAGAATCTCATTGTAGTTTTCAATGGCATCTCCCTAGTGATTAGTAATGTTGAGCATCTTTTCATGTGCTTTTTGGTCATTCCTTGATCTTATTTGGAAAAAAAAAAACATCTTTTCACACCCTTTTCTCATTTTTGAATCAGGTTGCTTTTTTGTTGTTGAGTTTTTGGAAGTGTTTATGTATTTTGGATAGTAGTCTTTTGTCAGATGATTTGAATATTCCCTCCCATTCTGTGGCTTAACATTTTATTCCTGATCATAACTGATGCACAAAATTTTAAAATTGTCATGAAATTGAGTTTGTCTATTTTTCTCTTGTTGCCTGTGACTTTGGTATCATATCCAAGAAATCTTGCCAAACCCAGTGCCATGAGGCTCTTGTCCTATTTTTTTCTTCTAAGAGTCATTTCTTTAGGTCTTATATTTAGGTGCTTCATCCATTTTAAGATAATTTTTGCATATGGTATTAGGTAACCTCATTTTTTTTTTTTGCATGTGGATATTCACTTTTCTAGCCTCATTTGTTAATAATACTGTTCTTACTCAGTTGAATGGTCTTTGGCACACTTGTCAAGAACTATCTGACCATATATGTAGGGGTTTGTTTCTGAGCTCTCCCTTCTATTCCATTGATATATATATATATGTCTCTCTTTATGTCAGTAATCACACTGTTTTGGTTACTATAGCATTGTAGAAAGTTTTGGAATCAAGATGTTTGAGTCCTGCAATTTTCCTCTCATTTTCAGGATTGTTTAGGCTGTTCTGCATCACCTGAAATTCCATATGAATTTTAGAATTTTTTCTTTTTCTTCAAAAACTATTACTGGGATTTTGCTAGATATTATATTGAATCTGTAGATCACTTTGGGTAGTATTTATATCTTATCCAATATTAAGTCTTCCAATTCATGAATATGGGGTATGTTTTCATTTATTTCTGTCTTCTGTAATTTCTTTCAGTGATGTTTTTGTTTTCATTCTTCACGTCTTTCATCTCCTTGGTTAAGTTAATTTCTTAGTATATTATTCTTTTAGGTGCTATTATGAAATAATTTTTTTTAAATTTCTTTTTCAGAATGTTCATTATTAGTACAGAGAAATTCAACTGATTTTTGAATGTTGACTTTGTATTCTGCTACTTTGCTGAAATCATTTATTATGCTAACAGTTTTTCATAGAATCTTTAGGGTTTGGGGGGGAGCTGAGATGGTGGTAAAGTAGGAGACCCTAGCTTTCCTCTTCCTCAAACATAGCTAGATAACTATCAAATCATTCTGAATACCCAAGAAATTAACCTGAGAACTGATAGAACAAATTTCACAACTAAAGGGAGAAAAGAAGCCACATTGAGAAAGGTAGAAAGTGCACAGACATGGTTTCAGGGGAAAGGAATCTCCGGTATTGTGGAGGGGAGGGAGCCCTGATGTGGAGAAAGGCAAGAAAGAATGGAATACACAGGGATATGGACAAAGAAAACACTTCCCCAAAGCTATTAGCTGGGAAAATGAGAGGTGCTGATTTTCATGCGTTTTTGCAACCAGTGTGGCTCAAAGAAGTTCATGACTTGACTGGGACAGAGCCCTGGGAGTGCTGCCCTCCTCCTGGAGAGAAGGCAGGCAAGCAATCCCAGGGCATACAGCATGATCTGAAGATTACCTATGGTATCCAAGGAAAGATTGTTTGTTTTTCTTGGCGTGCATCTGTGAGAGTTGGCATTGCTTCTCAGGGTGCAAAATAACTGGAGGTGCCATTTCATTCCCCTGCCTCTTAGCATAGGCACAAATATATCTGTTGAGGGTGGCTACCTGTTGTCTGCTTAGCCTGCTTTGCTCCAAATCCTATGCCCCTGTGCTCTGGTATGATTGGTCTTCTGGGTCAAACCTGCATTAGTCCGAGGACAGCAAGGCCTTCCCCCAGAAGACCAGTGCAGAATCTTACCACAGTATGTCCCTGACATTAGGAGTTTTAAAAATCAGCAGACTTGTCTGCAATAGAACCCAAAGTCTACTCACTGTGCTGCTCCAGGCAGACAAACAACTTGGAGAGAGACAAACAGTGATCTGAAAAATGCCTAGGATGCACTA
>ML109881.1:0-24959 GCA_003697995.1 Taxidea taxus jeffersonii | reverse complement strand
GGGAAATTATTCAGTCTTCTGGGAGTAGTTCCCTGAGAGCAGCACGCACAGACTCTGCCTTCCAGGAAAACTTTCCCTTTCCCAACCTTCACCATAAACCAACTTCAGTAAACAGTACAGTGCCAACACTGGCTGCCTGACCTGCTTACACCAAGTCCTGCCTGCCACAGCCCCCCTCCTGGCACTCTGCTGGCACTGCTTTTCTTGGGCAGTGTGCTTAAGGACAAACACACTGGGTCCTTTCCCCAGAAGACCAGCAGGAACCTCCGCACACACCATATCTACTGACTTTAGAATTCTGCAGGTCTTCAGTTTCTAGTTGAAATAGCATCAGGGCTCATTTAACAAGCAGACCATGGTATGCCTAGTTAAAAACTCATCATACTTCGTTCAAGGTCCAAACACTGCCCACTGCAGATGACTGACCTGAGGGATAGAGCAGCCAAAACACAACAACACAGTGCATGCAGCACACACTAGAGACACTTCCTAAAGTACCCAGTCCTTGGACACTATATGACCTTTTCTTCATAAACCCATTACCCTCAGGACCAGGAAGAAAGCCTTTTCTTTCTTTTTTTTTTTTTTTAAGATTTTATTTATTTATTTGACAGACAGAGATCACAAGTAGACAGAGAGGCAGGCAGAGAGAGAGAAGGGAAGCAGGCTCCCCGCTGAGTGGAGAGCCTGATGTGGGCCTTGATCCCAGGACCCTGGGATCATGACCCGAGCCAAAGGCAGAGGCTTTAACCCACTGAGCACCCAGGCTCCCCTGTATACAGTTTTTCATATTTCTCATAATCCTTTTTATTTCTATAGAATCAATAACAATATTCCCCCCTTTCAATTCTGATTTTAGTAATTTGAGACTTTTCTCCTTTTTTCTTAGTCTGGCTTGCTAAATGTTTCACCTTCTTTAAAAAATCTTTTTGAAGAATCAACTTTTGGTTTCATTAGTATTTTCTGTTCTTTTTCATTTCTCTTTGTTCTAATCTTTATTTTTTAATTTAATTTAATTTTATTTATTTATTTGATGGAGAGAGATCACAAGTAGGCAGAGAGGCAGGCAGAGAGAGAGAGAGAGAGGAGGAAGCAGGCTCCCCGTTGAGCAGAGAGCCCGATGCGGGACTCGATCCCAGGACCCTGAGATCATGACCTGAGCCGAAGGCAGTGGCTTAACCCACTGAGCCACTCAGGCGCCCTGTTCTAATCTTTATTATTTTCTCCCTTCTGTTAGCTTTGGTTTAGTTTGTTCTTATTTCTCTAGTTTTTTAAATTGTAAATTTAGATTATTGATTTGAGGTCTTTCTTGTTTTTTAATGTAACATTTATTGCCATAAATTTTCCCCTTTAGCTCTGCTTTTACTGCATTTCATGGCATTTTGCTATGTTGTGTTCTTTTTGTCTATAAGTATTTTTCAATTTCTCTTGTGATTTCTTCTTTGATCCATTGGTTGCTTGAAAGTGTGTTGTTTCATTTCCACAGTTTTGTGAATTTTCCAGTTTTTCTTTTATTACTGATTTCTAACTTCAACCTTTTTGGTCAGAGAAGATACTTTATGTGAGATTGGTGGGCTCTCCTTCCCCTCCCCCTCCTTCCCTCCCTCCCTCCCTTCCTCTTTCTTTCTTTCTTTCTTTCTCTCTCTCTCTCTCTCTCTATCTATCTATTTTTTGGTACTTAATTTGTGGGCTAACATATGTTTTATCCTGAAAAAATGTCCCATATTTATTTGAAAAGAATGTATATTCTTTTGTTGTTGGGTTTTGTGGGCTGTGCATTTATCTATTAGACTTAATTGGCTTTTTTGTTGTTATAGGTCCTCTGTCTTCTTACTTACCATCTGTCTCGTTTTTCTGTCCATTATTTTGAGTGGGGTATTAAAGTTTCCTACTATTATTTTGGAACTATTTCTTCCTTAAATTACATCAGTTTTTGCTTCCTGTATTTTCTGGTCAGTCATTAGGTATATAAATGTTTATAATTGTTATATATTCCTGCATGTTGAAATTTGTAATAATATACAATATCTTTCTTTGTCTCATGAAATCTTTCTTTTTTTTATTGTGTTATTTTAGTCACCATCAAATACATCATTAGTTTTTGATGCAGTGTTCCATGATTCATTATTTAGGTACAATACCCAGTGCTCCACATAATATGTGCCCTCCTTAATACCCACCACCAGACTCACTCATCCCCCCACCCCCTCCCCTCTAAAACCCTCAGTTTGTTTCTCAGAGTCCACGGTCTCTCATGGTTCATCTCCCCCTCCAATTTCTCCCAAATTCACTTTTTCTTTCCTTCTCCTAATGTCCACGATGTTATTTCTTATGTTCCACAAGTAAGTCAGTCAATTATCATATGGTTTCACTTACTCATATAATCTTTCTTGATTTAAAAGTCTCTTTTGTCCCTATTAGTATTGCTACCTTTGCTGTCTTTTGGTTTCTATCTGTGTGGAATTTCTTTTTTTCCATGCTTTCACTTTCAACCCATTTGTGACCTTAGATCTCAAGTGAGTCTCTTATAGATAGTATTTAGCTGCATCATGTTTTTTTATCCATTCTGCCAATCTCTGTCATTGATTGGAGAGTAGGAACTCACCAAGTTCCTACTGGGCAGGCACTGGGCTTGGCCCTGGCAACAAAGGTATAAATAAGAGAGTGTGACATCAAGAGTTTATATGTTCTTTGACATATACAGACATTAGAAAATAATTAAACAATTAATTTCTTAGAACTTTATAAATCCCACAAAGGATAATATATAAGGGAATGAGACACAGAATGACTGCTTAAGATTAAAATCAGACTCAAAGTTGTATTAATTATTTAAAATGGGATCTGACCCAAAAAAATAGTGTACGTGTTCATCTATCTATGGCTTTACTTAATGTGCAACTTACATATAATTTTTCAACATGTCTCTCCTTCTCTTTATGAATAAAATATATTAAGAAGCCATTTAAATGTTCAGAAATAGACCACAATGGATATGCCAGTAATGATAACTTTTCTTAGAAAAAAATAATATTAACCTGTTTAGTACTCAGTTTTATCACAAGAAGAGATACTATGTCTTTCACTTAGAGCTGGATTATAGATATTAGAATTGGAACAAAGCAGAACTGGAAACAAAAAGTCAATCCTCCTTCCTTAAGAGAATGTCTAAATCTCCAGGAGCCTCTCTGAATTCTTCATTTTGGTGTACCACTTTAGAATGATTGCACCAGATCTCCAGTTGTGTTAGGCACTTATCTCCAGTTGTGTTAGGCACTTATCTCTGCCTACCTAAATGTAAACGACAGAAGGCAGCTGTGGTGGGATGGGCTTTTTCCCAAGACCTCGTGATTATCTTGAAGACTTCAGTGGGCTGGCCACCCACGACTTGTCTGATTACTTCTTTCTCCACAGTTTTGATTTTGAGTTCCCTTAGCTAAAAGTTAGCTTAATTTTGTAAAGTCTCTGAACTCTGATTATTTAAATTAATTTAAGTGGATTCAATATCGACAACCTCATTATGTGCTATATATCAAATCCATTAATAAGTTAACCATAATTCAACTTGCTTCTGTATAATGGAATTTTTGCTAGAAGTGTTGTAATTGGAAGAACAACCACCAATTTCTTGTTATTTAATCTAGCAATTCATACAGATTTTTTAAAAATAGGAAACCAATTAGCATTATTTGGGAGTTTCTTTCTCAATTCATTTTTGGATTCTAATAATTAAACACAGCTACCTGAAATAGCTGATAATGAGCTGAAACATGATGAAAATAAAAGCTATTAATTGACTCAACTCATGATACAAACTGATAAGTTAAACATATTTTTAGGAATTTGAAAAAAGTTCTCTTTGGAAGAAGAGGGTAAAGGGTAGTCATAGCAATGGGTAAGAAACTTTATTTTCTTTTTCCACATAAGCTTTGTTAAATGTTTTAGGTTCAAAAAATATAAAATTCAAAAATGGATTTTGATAAGGGTGGCATGTGCTGGAAGCCTGTTTTATAACAATGCTAAGAGATTTTGTCAGGTCATGCGATTTTATCACAAAAGCCCATGACCTGCAAAGGAGGGCAGGTTTCCATGTTTCTGTTTCTGTCAGCTCTTTGCATTGTTTATTGATTCACTATAGTGCTGTTGTCAGTATTTTATCAGTAGTCACATAGATCTCATGACTGGCATTTTGCCTTTTTAAAACCACCCCTTTGCTGTGATAGAGAACTGAAACCTTGAAACCTGTTGGGATGGCTGGTCGCCTTTTTATTATTATTTATGAATTCATCAGAAAAGAATACTGGCCTCTAATTAAAGGCAGAAAATTACTCCTGGAATAAATTGCTAAAGGTCAGTTTCTTTACAAAGAACTCACTGTGTGTCTTTATGTGCCTTGTGTTACCACTGTTATAAATAAGGCAGCATCCAACCTATTTGTAAAAATAGATGGAGATGACTGATTGTTATATTAGTTCTTGCTTTTGGTATTGAATTTCAATTAAACTTTTCCAATGCTTTTCCTGTTCTTGGTATGTTTCTCTTCTAAGGATGGGAAAAATAGCTCTGTTCTAAGTGCAATTAGAAAGTTCCATTATTTTTTTCTTGAGAAAGATATGTGTATTTTTTTGGTCTAAGAGAATTAAGATGGCAAAAATACTTTGGAGCCCAATTTCTTAACAAAAGAAAAAGTCTTTCTACAATTCTAGGAAGCTCTAGGAAAAGCATGTGTCTATTTTGGATTAGGAAATCAAAGTGAATCAAAATACGTAATAATCAAAAGAAATAATCAAAAGAAACAGCCTCATTTGAGATTTTGCCACAGTGAATAGATATTTAAATATTTAACAACTCTTTTTATCTTTACCTGTTCACAAGTTATAAACAGGGAGTTGGAATGAAATGAAAAAAAGCTGCCTATTAACTTTGAAATTAAAGTAGGTATTATGCCCAGGTTTTGAATAACATCCTTTCTGTCTGTCAAAAGGTTCTGCTCTCAGACTTGAGGTTAAATTGGTTGTGTGCCTCAGAGCTATTCATCATGCTGTGTTGATGCTATATATTCATTCCTGTTCTTAGATTTTAGCAGGTTTTGAATTTATCAACCCTGAAAAAATGTCTTGGAGGTGACTTCTGTAATCTTGTTTACGAAAATTTTTTTTAAGATTTTATTTATTTGACAGAGATCACAAGTAGGCAGAGAGGCAGGCAGAGAGGGGCGGGGGAAAGCAGACTCCCTGCTGAGCAGAGAGCCTGATGCAGAGCTCGATCCCAGGACCCTGGGATCATGACCTGAGCCGAAGGCAGAGGCTTTAACCCACTGAGCCACCAAGGTGCCCCTTGTTTATGAAATTTAATAAGTAAATTTGAAAATAAAAATCTTTCTAATATAATCATTTAGAAGAGAGGTTCTCTATTGCAAGTGATTCTGATAATGTCTAGAGATAAATTTTGTTGTTACAGAAGGGGATGAAGGTGTTTTGGCATCCAGTCAGTTGAGGCCAAACATGCTACTAAACATCCTATAAAGCATAAAGCAGCCCCCCAAACAAAGAATAACCTGGCCCCAAATTAACAGTTCAAGGTTAAGAAATCCTACTTTAGAGAAATACGATGCAATGGTGTTTAATGGTAAGATTGACTCAACACTAAATTTTCACATTAGAAATAATACAAATTAAAATAATCATGTCTTTTTCTGAATAGCAAATATCAAGGGAAATGGTAACACCCAGTTCTGGCAAACATGATGGGAAGGAAGTACACTCATCCATTGCTGGTGGGAGTAATGTGGCACTATCTAGTAACAATAAAAGCACGATTTCCCTTTCACTCAGTAATCCCTCATTTGAGAATATCAATATACAAAAATCCAGTCTTTTTGTTATGGTTAAAAAGTGCTGAAAAAACCCTGAATATTAATAAATAGGGAGATGATTTATAAGATGTCTATAATATGGAGTATTATGTACTTATTAAAAATGCTATGTTAAGTATATACCTAATGACCAAGAAGGCTATCCAGATATTTTATTAGGTAAGAAAAGTCAGTTTTATGGTAACATGTCTATTTTGAGCTCATTCTGTAAACAAAAATGAAAACAAACAGCAAATACTTTCTATACATTTGTATATTTTTAGTGAGCATGTGGAAAACTACTTACCAGGTCTTTGGCTTGGTTCTTTCATTAGAAGAGATAAAAATGAAAGATGATTGGAAATTATAAACTTTCCTCTTTTTCTAGTTGTCTTTCTGTCCAGTTGAAACTTTAATATTACTTTTGTAATTTACAAACTATTGAGCAAAGAAAACCTTAAGAAAAGGTCGTATCACTCCTCAGTGTCTGTTCTATGTTTAGTATCATTGGCTTGGAAACCTCAGGGAAATTTATACCTCAGCTAGTACAGTTACAAGATTGAGATCGGGTTTTGTTCGGGTTTTTTGTGTGTTGTTGTTCCTTTGGTCAGTGAATAATGCTGAAATTTAAACTGTTATAAAGTAAGTATTTAGGAATATTTTTTGTATACATGTCAAAAATTTATCCTCTCATTTATAATATATAGATTCTATATGATAAGTTGCCTATATTAAGAAAATATTAATGGAAAAAAACAATGTGATATCATATAACGATAGTATATAATGAAGAGGAGCAATTGGGAACTTCAAAGCTGCTCCTTGGCTTAGACCAGGAGCCAGCCATTTGGATCTGCCCAGGCACCTGTTGAAGAAAGGGCACTTGTTTCCCTTGATGTCAACCTCAAAGTTAGGAACATTTCCTGAATCTCTTATTCTCTCTCCATTATGGATAGTTTTAATGTCTCAGTACCAGAAGTTGTTGAGGTTTAACTTGATTGTTTTGCATTTTGAGAATAGTGGTGAATTACTTTCTTTTCTTGAAAATTACATGTAAATACTTTGATGTATAAATTATGGTTGAAATATGGCTTTGGCTACCATCCAGAAACAAAAAGAACAGTGAAAAAATGTAAGAATCAACACCATCTTTGAATGTTAGTTATAGTGGATACTGAAATCATAACAGGAAAGTATTTGACTCTGTTCCTCTGTTCTCACTCTCCACCACAAAATCTGCCAACATTACAAAGTACATATTACATTTTGACCATAGTTCATATGTATTAACTATTTTAATTTTCATGACAACCTAGTGAGACTGTTATTTTTATCTCCATCTTACACATAAAACAACAGACACAGAAAAAGTTAACAATTTGCCCAAAGTCACACAACTTCTAGGTGACAGAGCCAGAGTTCTGGCTAAGAAAGATGATCCTAGGGACAGTGAAAGTGTGCTAGAAATTCAGAACTGTGGAAATTGAAGAACCTTAATTATTTTCTTCTGAGAAAGATTTTTTAAAAAAATCCAGCACATCATAATTCAACAAATCCTTAGCTTAGGTAATAGATAATTTGGTAAGGTGGACCATTATGGATTGAGACTTGTTATCATCTTATAGTGGGCATTAGCATTTGGTGTTTTGTTAGGAACCGTGCACAGTTTTAAATAATGGTGTTTATTTGGACCAGTGAATAAATAATGAATGTAATTTCCTTTAACTTCTCTTCTTTAGGATAAGTATATATGTATACACATATTCCTGTAATTGCCTTGGAGATCAGTTTATATGCAACACAGTCTCCTGTAAATAAAATATTGAAAGTTTAAACTGTTTGGACCATGATCCAGATTTTCTGGCATGGTGATCTTGTGTCTATGGTTATAATGAATGCAGTTCTATTATCATTTAATATCTCATGTATATGTTCAACTGAATTGTGACACCAGTGCATCACAGAATGTAAATTATTAGATGAATAAAAATAAATAGTTTGAGAGTGCTTTCTCACATTTGAGGTTTAATTCTCTCTCTGTTGGGAGTGTTATATTGAAAAGGACACATTTTGCAGTCTTTCTGCCTTTGTAATTCCAGTTCTCAATGTCTTTACTTCCTCCCTTTTATGATTTCCATGTTCTTACACAATTCTTCAGCCCTAAAGCCTGTCACTAGATGATTGGCTTTGGGGGGGTCAATTTTGTATCTAAGTTTTCATGTCACTAGTGAGTATTTTCCCCTTCTCCTTTTATTGAATAGATTTTTCATATAGCACATAAACCACACATCCTAAAGTGAAAATGCTAGGTATAAAGTCCATTTTTAGGATGCTGAGCCCCCACCCTCTTTTTTTTTTTTTTTTTTTTGGCACCAAGGATGAGAGAATTCAAAACATGAAAAACTGTAACAACTTATCCACTGTTTTTGATGAACAAACATTTGTATTGACAAGGTGAAAAAATATTTAAGTGTGAAGATCTTTGGGCAAGAAGATTTCTGATAGCTAAGGCTCTCAGAGCTGGGAATAAATGAGGGGGAGGAGGTAGACTCTTTCAGTCCTAGAGATGGTTGTGACAGGGCAGAGAGCTGTGGGGTCAAGCTCCCTAAAGGATAATTCTTCATGATGGCACCTAGTGTGATAGAGGACAGGGAGGGTAGGATCTGCTGGTCTTTCTTAGTGCTTCTCTAGAAATAAAAGCAAATAATGTAACTAGCTTGAGCAAGATTCCACACAACTGTGTTAATGATTATGCCATGGAGTTCTTTCTAAGTGAGAGTGATATCTTTGGGAACAGTTTATCCAATTAAACCATAATGATCCCTTACCTACTAGACATGGAGGGTGAACGAAGTGGAACAAGACATGATCCCTGTTCTCTAGGTTACAGAATGATTCATTATGGAAATGAACACCTCCAGAATTAAGTCTAGAATAATTCAGATCAGTGTAAGAGCTATTATGAGGTATACAATTACATGAAATTGAAAGGCAAAAGAGGAGAACTGTTCGCACTCAGGGATGGGCAACCTAGGAAGATCTCATGGAAGAGGTGGTATGTGAACAGGCCTTTGCATAGGCCTTTGACAAGAAGAAAGTGGAATGCATGAGGCGAGGGTACAGCTTGAGTAAAGGCAGGATAATTCAGGTTGTGCAAAGTGATTACTTTCAGATGGCTGGAAGAGAGGAAATCTGAGGCTGGAGTGGGAGATAAATTTGGGGTCCAATCATGGGAAACTTGGTACATTTTGATCACTTGCTTACTTGAGTCTGAGACCCCTTTAGGGTAAGGAAACATTTTTCCATAATGCATTGCCCAGCGTTCAAAAGATTCCTAATACATGTTTCTGAGTAAACAACCAGTTCTCTGTAACAGAAAGAGTTAATTCCAGTCTGGTTGTGTGCTCAAGTTTATCTTGACAATAGTCACTTCTACCCATTGTCAAGGTGAATTTCCACCATTAATCCAGTTTTAGACAACATTTGTTCTGATTTTTAAATCTTGTGCAGAAGAGAACATTGCCTTATGACCCAGCATTATGCACATGGCCGTAAATATGGAATACGTGGCACTCAACTAAAATGGGATTAACACAGTCCCCCATTTGTTTGGCCAATTTGAAGGAGGCAAAACTGTTTTGTATCCAGCAGCAATACCCCAAACACTATCACTCTTGGCATTAAAAAAAAAAGAAGAAGAAAGAAAGAAAACAAAACAAAACAAAAAAACTGACGAGAAAAGCCTTGGCTACTCCATCTTTTTCACCCTCTCTATCTTGGACATTAGATTGAAGGGGAGGCAGCCTCTGAATAAGGAGAAACAAATCACGTCAGTGTGATTGATAGAGGCTGTGCCTGGCACACCCCAGGTGATTGTGTTGGGTAGAAGAGTCATCAATTTGCTCCCCCAAAAGAGTGTGTGGTGGAGTCATAAATATTTCACAAAATGTGGGGTGGCATCTGCTTTCTGTTTACTGAGAACAATGCCTGCTAGAATGTTCCCCCTTCAGACAGTTGTTCCCAGTTCTGATCTATGGAAGACTTATTTACGTGCTGAGGGGAAGTGTTGCCATTTTTTCTATTTTCCTTTGAGTTTTCGTTTTGATTTTTGATAAAGGCATATCCTCCAGAAGTTGAACTTTTTTTTTTTTTAATGTATTTTGTGGGGGGCCAAAGAAAACAGACATTCTTGGTTACGGGCTTGAAGCAGCAGTTTCTGAAGGGCAGAATCCTCTTTCATGTCTTGGTATTTTGTGATTCAGGAAAAAGAAGTTGAGTTCTTATAAGATCACAACCAAGAGAGAGATTAAGGTGCACTTAGGAATTTTGCTTGGACTCCGGTTACTGCTTATACATTTTCATAATACTCTATGTTTTTCATTTCTTTCATATGTGTAACCTTACCTGATTATCACAAAAACTCTGCAAGAAAAGATTGGCATTTTTTAAAAATATATTTTTTCACAGAATAGCAAACCAAGCTTCGAATGTGTTCAGGTACTCACCTAAGTTTCTACAAGTTAGTGGCAGAGCTAGAATTCGAGTAGTGACCATCCTTATAAAATTCTTTAAATATACACAAAAAGGGTTCTTTAAAATGCTACCTCTTTTTGCTCGTTAAGTATGTTATGAATGGAGCATTCAAAAGTTAATAAAGATTTAAGTCATAGTGGGCAGTAGACTTTAGGAGAAGTGAGGGCAGGAGCAGAGGAAGTGAGTGATGTGCTGGTGGTTATGAAACAAGCCACCAAGGGAAGGACCGACAGGACTATGATTTTGTCGGCTCAGTGCAGTCGGGTCATGCTGCAGATGAAGTCTCTTCCCCTTAATCCACATAATGAAACTGTGGAGGTGACCCTGTGCTTGTAATCATCCAGTGGGGCTGGAGGTGGACTGTGCCATCCTATCCCCACTGTCTTTGTTATGTACTAGAAATCCAGCTACCCTGCTTAGCCAAGGATTCCATCCTTTGTTAAAAGTACTATAATTCTGAGTTATTGTGAGGCCAGGCTGTGCTCAGCGCTGTTTCCAGTAGAGGTGAATTGTTACCTGGTTCTTGATCGTAAGCACCAGCAATACGATTAAAAAAAAAAAAAAAAGTGTTCCAAATAAACACTGGAAATAACTTTGAAAAACAGTTGACCCTTGAACAACAGGAGCTTGAACCACATGGGTCCACTTATATGTGGATTTTTTTCCCCAATAAATGCAGATAGTACTATAAACTTATTTTCTCTTTCTTATGATTTTCTTAATAACACTCTCTTTCTTCTAGCTTATGCTATTGTGAGAATACAGTATTTGTAACACATAACATACAAAGTATGTGCTAATCAGCCGTTTATGTTATCAGTAAGGCTTCTGAACAATAATAGGACTATTAGTAGTTAAGTTTTGAGAGAGTCAAAAGTTATCTGAGGACTTTTGACTGTCCTGAGGGGCTGGCACCCCCACCTCCCACATTGTTCAAAGTCAACTGTATAACTTAATAAGGTTTCTGCAGTAGCTGAACATTAAAATGGATATAAACCTGAGTTTATTTTGATTTTAATATTGCTTTCTCTCTAGGATGTTTAAAACTGAAATCGGTTTATATTTGTGGTAGGATCCTGTGTTCAGTTTTTTCTTTCTATTTATTTTACAAATATTTGAAGTGCCGTTTTCCCTAATTTCCAAGGCTCAGGGCTAAATCTATTTTTTTTAATAGTAAAAACAATTGAGAAGGCATAATGTGAAGGGAGATAATGCAATATGATTCACAAATTTAATTATATTTTAGTTTTTTCTGTCTTCGTGGTTATTGACATGTACCTGTCACCATTTGAACTTTGAGACAGTGTTGAATTCTGTTTGCTACCGTTGGTGGAGCTACCCTGAGGGGAGCTGGGCTGGAGTTTGCTACAAGGACCTTGCCTGCAGACGATAATGAGTCATGTTGGTGTTTATTTCTGGTTAGGTTGTTTTTGTGTCTAGTATTAATGGGAATGTATTCAAAGTGATGAATGGGAATTGGGAGACAAAGGAGCAATGCCAGTCAGGGAGGCTTACTCTTGTGGACAATAAGCAAAAGTAAGTATAGACTTGATTATTCATCCCGACCTCCTCACCATCATTCTAAACATAAATCAGTGCAGGGGGCTGGGATGCTGATGCCCTGAGGTCATTACAGAGTCAGGTGGTCCTTGGAAATGTTAGGTTGATCTTCCAGACAATGTTGGGATACTTTGGGGAGATGTTCTGATTTGAGTTAGCCTCACTAGGCTAGCCCCAGCTAGCTCTTGGGACCAGAAGGCTCCAAAAATTTTTTTTCATTCTCTGAAATTGGGTTTTCTCTGAGTTTTCACTTTGGGGCAAATTTTGGCTTCCTAAATAAATTTTAGGAAATAACCAGACTTGCCTTTATATAATTCATCTATACAGTGGTTTCTCTTTTAGTTCTAAGTTAATAATATAGTTCATTTAGGACACGGGAAATAGAATCAGATGTATTTTTCACCTTGAAATCAGATTATTTGGTCTGATAGACAACTCCATTATTTATTCAGTCACTCACTCAAGTATTTATTGAGTATTGACTATGTAACCAAGTGTCCTGGGCAACTGGGATATAATACTGGATAATACAATAATAATAATAAGGCTGTGCAGGGGCACCTGGGTGACTCAGTGGGTTAAAGCCTCTGCTTTCAGCTCAGGTCATGATCCCAGGGTCCTGGGATCTAGCCCAACATAGGGTTCCCTGCTCAGCGGGGAGCCTGTTTTCCCCTCTTTCTCTTGGCCTGCCTCTCTGCCTACTTGTGATCTCTGTCTGTCAAATAAATAAATAAAATCTTAAAAAAAATAATAAGGCTGTGCGTTTATAGTGTTTGCTGTGTGCTTGAGATCATTCTAATTGCTTTGTACTTATTAACTTATAACAAACCTATGAGGTTGTTTCCTGTATTATCTCCATTTCACAGATGAGAAAACTGAGATAAGAAAAATTGCCTCACATAAATACTTGTTCAAGGTCCACTCCAAACAGTCTGACTCCATAACCCAATCCTTAACCACAGAACCTTCTGCTTGCAGGGATATAAGCTGAAGGGCTTTAGGTCATATTCCAGCTTGTTCTAGAGTGAGCAAGTAAATTAATACATTAATTTCAAGAGAGTGTCTTGCTGGAAAAGCAGGGACCATAGGAGGTTGTGTGTTGAGGGAAGACTTCCTTTGAGGAGATGAGACCTGAGTAGCTGGAAGAAGCCAGCCCTTGGAGAGGCTTGGAGAAAGAGCACACCAGATGCGTGGGCAGCAAGAATGATGTCTATAAGGTATGAACACACTTGACGTGCTGAAAAAACAGGAAAAAGGCCACAGTTACTAGAGTATGGAGAGGATGAGACTATATAAAATGAGATAGGAGGAGCAGGCAGAGGCCAAGCTATGGAAGCCAAGTAGAGAGTTAGAGTTTATTCTCTGTACAATAAAGAGTTTTAAGTACAGTTGTGAAAGCACCTGCTCTGTATTTTGGAAAGATTCCTCTGACCACTACATGGAGAAGAGATTGCAGGCAGTAGGGACATTAAGTAGAAGGCTAATGTAGTGGTTCAGGAAGGCTCCCCCCCCCAACCACTACCAGCCAAGCACTGGCTGAGGCTGGTAGTGTTTGGGGGAGGGAGCCTTCCCAATCTGGAGGGTTGTAAAATGCCTGTTCTTTATTAATCCACTTTCAGGCAGAAGTTATTCACTTTCATTACTCTAATGTATCTGTGATACATTCCTGCTTTCTTTTTTGTCTTATATTGATTTTTTGCAAATATTTGAGTTACAGGCAATTTCCTCTATCTTGCAGGACCCAGGGTCGTTGTTGTTTTTTTTTTTTTAAGAGTATAAACAGAAGTTTTTGAATATTCCATTCAAAACATTATGATGGGGTCACATATAGATTAAATAAATGTTTTGCCCTCAAGTAGTATATAGTCTAATTGGGGAAATAAAGCACAAATACAAAATAAAATGCAGGGGGTGGGGAAGGAAATGAATGCTTTCAGAGAAGTATAGATAAAACAAAAGGAGAGTTCAGAGGACAAAGGCAATGCTTTCAAGAGGAAGAACTCAAAGAATGTAACAAAGAGAAAGAGTTTAAACTGGGTTTTGAAAGAAGTTAAGATTGAACATGAGGAAACAGGATGCACTACTCAGCAAATGCCTAACAGTGCTATGTAATAAACTATTGCAGAACATTGTTCATTTACTCTCACTCCTATGTCTATAGGTTGGCTGGGGATTGGTGATCTAGCCTTGCTCTGGCTGAAGCTAGATTCAAGTCTTCTGTGTGTATCTCCCATCCTACATAGATAAGCAGGCCACCCAGAAGCACACATTTTTCATAGTAATGGCAGAGGGCAAACCACAAGCCCTACTATGAAAGCATATTTAAACTTTCTTTAACGCCATATTCACTTATTTCCCATTAGTCAAAGCAATTTCCATGTCTGAACCAAGCATGAATATGTGGGGACAGATCCTTTGCCCATGGTGGTAGGAGGACTGTAGGAAATGTTTGCTGAACAGTAAGTTATCACAAAAGAGCACAGCATTCCAGGCTGAGTGTAAGAGGAAAGCCACGGAGTTGAGAAAACTCAGGGTAAGCATTGGGAACAATGAGTGATTTACTGTAAGGTGGGGCATCGAGTATGTTTGTATATGTAGAGAAAAAGAGATTGAAAAGGCATGATGGGCTATTATTGTTGAGGGCCTTGAGCATAAAAATTCTATCTCCAGGGGCGCCTGGGTGGCTCAGTGGGTTGGGCTGCTGCCTTCGGCTCAGGTCATGATCTCAGGGTCCTGGGATCAAGTCCCACATGGGGCTCCCTGCTCATCAGGGAGCCTGCTTCCCTCCCTGTCTCTCTGCCTACTTGTGATCTCTCTGTCAAATGAATAAATAAAATCTTTAAAAAAAAAAAAATTCTATCTCCAGTGTCAGCTAATGAAAGAACAAAGCTGAGAGTTAAAAATAAGCCTTCTTGGAAATAGTTGTCACTTTTTGGATCTCAGGTCCTAGAGTCCAATACCCTGTCTTCAATGTACTGGTGATGAACTCCTATGGATGGAATTGTGTTCCCTAAAAAGATATATTGAAGTCCTAGATTGTTGCACCTGAATGTTACCCTATTTGGAAATAGGGTCTTAACACATGTAATTAATATGCAAATTAAGATGAGATCATACTGGAGTAGGGTGGGCCCTTAATCCAATATGACAGATATCCTTATAAGAAGAGAGAAGGAGACATGAATATAAATGCCCACAGAAAGGAAAACATCATGTGAAGACACACACAGGGAAAACGGCCATGTGATGAAAGAGACAGAGTCTAGAGATGTGTGTCTATAAGCCAAGAAACCCCAAGGATTGCCAGAGCCACCAGAAGCTAGGAGAGAAGCATGGGATAGCCCCCAAGAAGGAATCAACCTTGGCTTTAGACTCTGACCCCCTGAACTCTGAGAGAAAAATTTCTCTTGTCTGAAGTCATCCAAGTTTGTGGTACTCTGATAGAGCAGCCCTGGGATACCAATGAAAGCAAATCTTATTTTCAATGAATGATTTTTCTATTTTACCCAAGTGTCATTTTACTTTTTTTAAAATCAGGAAAGAAATTTTAATGTCATTAAATCTGTAACATTTAATAGAATTATCAAATTTATCCAGGAGTTTTAAATCACTGTAATGACGAATCAACCCCATGCTAGTTTTGGGGTAAACAATGAAATCCATAATGTTTATTCTTATTAAATAATAATCTTATACTAAATATTGAGCTTCAAAACTACAAGGAGTCTAACAGTTGTAAGTGGTCTGAAATTGTTTGAACAATGAGATGAGATATATATGTGTTTTTGTATTTAGCTAAGTATATATATTTGGGTTCCTGAAAGTAAGAAAGAAAATATTTCAACTTACAAATCTTATGTAGTATTAAAGGAATATGGCTGCTGTTTTCTTTGGGAATTAAAAAAAAATGTTATTTCACAAATAGATAGAATACAGTGTGGGGATTTAGATATAATGATGACTGCTAACACACTTAGAAGGTCTTGTGCCTCATGGTATTTTTCAAAAATCAAATGGTATTTGGGTTGATCCCACCTGTTTCATCTTTTGGATTTACTTGCTTATTGCAGATTTCAAGATGGCAGACCAAAATTAATTTTGTGTGTACAGCAAAGAATAAAGCTAATTAACCATACAGAGACTAAACCCACAACCCTTTATTAGTTCAGATTTTCTTGTGGACCTCCAATATGTTACAAGAAAAGTGACAGTAGGCAAGAGGAGAACTTATGGGGCCTCTGTGGTGCATTTCTTTTTATAGAAAAGCTTAGAACATTTTTCATAAAACAAAACTCTTTTCTTGAAAAAAAATCTTAGCTGGAACCCTAAGATATAAAACAAATGCAAACTGTGAACCTGTTCCTCGAGTTTAGATCCTCACCAATGGGAGGGATTACTTCATAGTTTGGAGAACTCTTAAAGCAAATCCACAGAAGTCCAGAGTTGTGAAGAGTAGTTTGAGTTAAATGACTGCTCTAGGATAACAGTGTCATAGCCACTATTTTGAGCATACCCTAAGGTGTGTGTTAGAAATGTTATATTCAAGATTTTGTTTAATCTTCACAATTGTGCTATAAGACAGCTGAGGAAACTGAGGCATAGAGAACTTAAACTGACTTGCTTAGGGTCACAGTGCATGGGATCTGTATCCTGGTCAGTATGCTAGCACTTCCCCTTTGAAATATAGATATGATAAAATGTCCACATTTTGGGTCAATATATAAAGAATTGACTAGATAATATAAACATGAGCACTTTTCACAATTAAAAAAAAAAAAGTTTCCTTAATCTTATTGTTAGGGGGAAATGAACCAGGACCAGAATACCACAAACCCAAGTTTGAAATGGTGTATCCCATACAAATCACCTGGAGCTGGTCTGGGAGATTCTGAATTCTGAATTTCTAACAAACCTCCAAGTGATGCAGATGCTGTTGATACACATGCTTCAAAAACCATCTAGTGTGACTTTTGCTACTTTTACAGATATTATAACTAGCTGCCCTATTTCAGGACCACGGTGATCATGTTGTTGGGCTCATTGCTTGACATACTGTAGTGGTCCTATTTTTTTTTTTTTTTTTTTTTTTTTACCATGTAGCATCCGTCTCCCTTCTTGGGGCAGAAATTTCCTATTTTTACTTGGAGTGGTGAATCTGCCCCATTATTAGCTCATATGAAGCTAACTTCAGCATCCTAACTCCAGGATGGGATACTTGACTTAAGCTCTACCTATCAGCAGTTGGTTCGGATATAGACATAAAAGAGTCAAACCATTAAGAGCTCATGGTACTCAATCCTGTTTTTTATTTTTTTATAAATTTTGTCTGAGATTAGGAGAAAGCTAATCTTCTCCAGTTCTTTTGAAATTATGAAAAGTCTAGAGCTGCCACAGCCATCGCATGGCCTATCTAAGAACAGAGGAAATCCATGAAGAAGTGCAGAGCTAAACAAAGAAACAGAGGCAGGTGGGCTTGGTGCCAGGGATTTGGCCTCTCTATCCAGCTACACCTGAAGCTAAAATCACCTCTTGCATCTAGTCTGAAGATAAGAACAGACTGGTAGGGTGTTCCTCCCATACTTAAATAATTTGGAAATCTACTTTATTGTTTTGTTCTTGCTGGTAATTCTGTCCACCAGAGTTCTTCAGCCTTTTTTTGTGTATATCCATGATTATAAAATTTTTAGATAGCAAGATTTCCCTACAGGAAGATATAATTTCCTTTTTTTCCTGTCCACAACCAGTTTGATAGAACATGGAGGTTGAGGTCTAATTGGTTGCTGACAGATCTTGATGAAGAAGCCTCACCCCAAGATGTGACCCCATTTCTCTGTGTTAATTTTATAGTTTGCATTTGAGTTAGTAAAATAAAAGCAGGGGGAGGTCTTCTACCAACTGCCACCCATTTATTTCATCTCTACATTTTTTTCCTCTTAAAAATAAGCAACTTTCCTCAAGAGGACACAGTTCCATGCTTCAGGATGTACTATCTCTCCTGAAAATATCCCCACCCACAAAACACTCTCATCTTCTTAACAACCCATTCACTGGCCTTTTCCAATAATTACCTGTCAGAGTGGGCTTGCTTACCCTATCTGTAATTACTGTTTTCCTCTCATCTCTTATATGCCATTGGCACCATATTAAGATGTATTTGTATGTTGTCTTGTAAATTATCTTAATTGTTACAGATTTACTGAAACATCCTTGAGATAGGCAATTTGACCATCTATTTATTCTGTATTCTGCTTTCCCTCCATGCCTGGTAAAGTTCTGAGCTCAATTCAATAACAGGGTGATCACTTGAAATGCAAAATGTAAACAAAATTGTGTAGTGGTGAAGAGGGCAGAGAATTCAAATCCTGGCCCTGCCACTTATTGGCTCTGTAACCTAGGGCAGATTATTTAGCTTCTCTGAACTTGTTTCCTCACCTATAAAATGGGAGTAATATTAGTACTTTATCAGAAGTCATCATGAGGATCAAAGACATCAAAAAAAGAGAGTAGATCACTACCTGATATGGGCAGTTGTTCAGTAAACATTAGCTATTGTTATTAATCTGTGGTTAATTTGATAAATTAACTTTGCACCAGCTTTAGAGTTTTAAAATTCCTTCTTCTTCAGTGGCTTCTGACCCTTAAAAAAAACCCCAAAATTCTAATATACATTTGAAATGCTTTCTGCCTCCAAGGCATCTGTTATTATCCCATGTTCTTCATATAAGTGTGTGTATGTGCATAAACACCTACACACACAATTATTTTTTGTAGATCACAGTTAAAGATCATGGATATTTTATTTAAAAAATATTAGAAATAAAGCATAACATTCTTGTATAAAGAAATAAGTTTGGAATGCATATAATTGAGGGAAGGTGAAACAAAATTGCCACACTTATTGTTACGTTATGTTGAAGAATTACACTTTCCACTTGCATCACTTACTAAGCACATCATTTCATTCTCCCCACAAATGTGTGAAGTCAGAATAGCAAGTACTGTTTATACTGTGTTTCACGGGTGAAGAAACTGACAGGGAGCAGAACTTGCCTGAAGGTCCATGTAAATGGCCAGGTGAGGATGGTTCCAACTGTTATCCCTGTCCCCAGTTGCCTTTTGAATCTTGCTTTGTCTGGCATTCTTGCTCACAGTGTTTTTGTAGTATGGTTGGCTAAGTCTTCTAACATCTCCACAAAATGAAAACCAACTGGACTGATTACCAATTTAAGGGAAAGAGGGAAAGAAACCAAATGGACTGGTTACCAGTCCATGGTTACCATTTTAAGAGAAAGAGAGGCTCATGACTTAGAGAAACATTGATATCGAGGCATGGTATGTGGTCATCATTGTTGCTAATGCACACACCAGTCATGTGGGTATCATTCTTCCCATTTCCTGAAGAGATGAAGAAATGTATTGTGAGAGAATCTAGACTAGAATCTAGTCAAGACTGGTAGCAGAGCTGACGCCTGAACCCAGATTTGTAATTCTAATGCCTGTCCACCTCCCCCAGAAAAATTCTGTTTCCCATGACTATAAAGAATTACTAACTCCTATTATCAGTATTGCCATACGCTTCAGAAGGATCATAAGAAGTGACGTGAAAAGTTGAGACAGAAAAAAAATCAGGCTCTACTCCGTAGAGAAACAAACAATACTGCCTGTGTACTATTTAAAAATACATGAGGGACAAGGAAAATGAAACCTTTCTGTCTTTCATTTGAAATCTACATATTCAGCAAATTCCCTCTTGAGTAGAATGTGATTAATTTAGTCTCTCATTCTGAGAAGTTAAAAAGTACGATTTCTCTTGATTATTCAACACTTCTGAATAACCAACAGCAGTATGTAAAGGGCAGATAGAAAATGTGACTGTATCGGCCTGGTTCCTGTTAATAACTTGGTGGTCCTAGAAGCAAGCATGTGGCATTTGCTCTGACGATTTATTTAGGCCTAGGTTTCAGTTCTTCATCTCTCCTTAAGGGTTAGGAATGTAGTCTCATGGGATAAGAAGTAGATATGAATTTCTGAAGTTCATGGTGTGACTGTGGGCAAGTCCTTTCGGGCACTTTTGGGTCTGTTTTTTTTAACCTCTGAAATTATATACATAATTATCTTCACAAAGGTTTGAGGGGGGAGATTCATTAAGGAAATTACCACTCATTTAGAAAATTTCTGCTCAAGCTCACTAAATGTTTCCCTGGGAGACTGAATGGGCACATGGCCCCCCTCAAGGTGAATGAGTCACCCTCATTTTCCTGGGGAAGAACTTTGCTTTTCTTCCACCTCACTCATTTTTGAGGGGTGCCCAGGACTAACGGTTTGGTTTCTTTCTGAAGAACATTGACCTATTTACCTAATCTTTAAAAAGAGCTTTGGGATGCCTGGGTGGCTCATTTAGTTAGCGTCCAAGTCTTGATATCTGCTCAGGTCATGATCTCAGGGTTGTGAGGTCAAGCTCCACAGTGGGGGAGTGGGGGGAAGCTTTGCTTCTGTAAAGCCATCTGGTTTATTCTGATTATTTTCTTCCAGTGCATTCTAGACTTATGAATATGGGGGGTTTAGATGCCGGCCCATACAAAACTACATTAAGATGAGCCCCCTTGATGTTTCATATCATGAGTGATTATTCACTCTGTAATTTTCAGATATGATTAATCAAGATAAACACTATTTTGTGATGAATTGATTTATAAGGGCACATAAGAGTGGCATGCAAGATAGTTCAATGATATTACCCACCATTAAGTATTTTATAACCTCCTTGTTTCTCAAGTCATCAGTAAGCACTAGGCACAAAATGCCAAAGATAGCCTGACTTGTACAGTAATCAGGCGGGTTGTTGAAGATGCCCGGTCAGAATCCTTAGTGAATATTTGACTGTGTGAACAAAATGATGAGGTAGACACTTAATATATTGGAGCTGATGGATGGAAAGACTGGAACATTAGCAATTTGTCTTTTTTATTTATTTTTTCCCTGTTCACTGATAAGTTCAGGCTTCAGCCACACTCCATTCCATATTCTCCTCTTGAAAGAGAAAACACATGAATTATTCTGATTGACTGGGAACATTGGCTGATAGAATATTGTTCTCCTCTTCTATTTCTGGCCTTGCCCGCCTGTCACATAATGAACTCTGAAATCAAGGACTGAGCTGGCAAACACTATAAACCAAGATTCCACTGGTGGAGGCTCAGTGTGATAAAAAAATTTTTTCCCTTCATCTTTTCATTGATTTGGAGGCCCACCTGTAGTTCACCCAAGGCTCTCATTAGGGACTATAAAGCCAAACCCAGGTGGCTTTGCATACCCCCAAAGTCAACTCTTAGGTATATTTCCTCTAATTCTATCATTTCTTGACATTTCTCTTATCATATTGCAAATTCATGAGTGAAGAAATCTTAGTCCATTTCTTCATACATCCAACCAGTATTTTATTGAGAATCTCTATATGACAGTATCTCTATGACCCTATCTATGGGCTAGTATCTCCAGTGATAAGTAGTAGGGATACTATAATGAAGGGAAAGAAAAAGGCCTGGTCCTCGAGGCTTAGATCCTTTACACCAGTGAAAAACAGATGCATAGAAAGATCATGAAGGGTATATGTGTGCATATTAGGGATGAACAGGAGGGACAGAGACCAAAGTCCTATGGAAAGAGTGACCAACTCATCTTTTTCATTGAGTAAATATTTGTTCTGAGTGTTGTGGAAATAATGATGACAGAGTCCCTGCCTTCATTGTGTTTTCATTGATTTGAGGGAATAGTTTTGAAAATTCTACTTCAGGAAATTAATTTACATTCTTCCAGTGATATTCCAATATTTGATCAGTAGTGGATGAAGGTCTGGTATTTGGAGGTCTTGGGGGCCAGGAAGTAGAGAGAAAGAAAGAAATGACTCTCTTCTTGCATCTCTCCTCTGAGCCAGTGCCCTGGCAGCGTCTCCTCTGCTGCCATCTTACTCAGGGTTTCCCACGGTCATGCAGTGGACATTCTCCATGCTTCAGTGGCTAGGTAGCCTCACTGAGATCATTTAACTTCTTCAAATGAAGAAGGAAAAGAAGAGGAATGACCCACGCCAAAAAGTATGTAGTAATTAATGAATTCTTCTTGATCTTAGGGGCATGTTAGAGCTTTTATAATCCTTGGTGTCCAGGTTATGTTCAGACCAATTAATTCTCACTCTCTGTGGGTGGGGCCTCAGCATCAGGATTTTTTAAAGCTCCTAGAGTGACTCCAGTGTGCAGCTAATGTTGAGAACCACTATATTAAATGACATTTAAAGTAAATGACATTTGTATTTCTTTTTTCAGGATCCAGAATGAAGGAATGTTAAGGTAGGAAGGAACCATAAAATCACCTAATCTAATTGTTAATTGTACAAAGGAAGAAACCACGGTGAGATAAATAAGATGACTGACTAAATTCATATAGTTAACCAGGACAGAGCTAGATATCTTCCTTTAGCTGGTGGACTCCTCAAGAAAGGCTTGAATACAGTCACTTCCATATAGCCGATATGAATGATTACTCTTGGGATTTCATAAACTTTCTTGAATTTTCTTTTTTAATTGTGAGAGCCATTTCTAAACATAAACTAATATTTTAGTATTTAGATAGGTTTTTTGTGGGATGGTGGTCTTTTTTATTTTCCCCAAAACAAAGAATTTCAGAAGGCGAGGCTAGAAAAGTAATTTAAAATTTATCAAGTTTTTGCATAACTGGTGTATCTTTGCTGTCTCAGGAAAGAACTAGGGAATCAGAGGTCAACTTGAAGCACCTCATTTATATGATAATTACCAGTAAGCAGTGGTCAGTGATTCGTGATACAAATCATTTGTTCCTCTGGGACTTGTATGTTTACTGGGCAGGAAGTGTGTGATTATGTTGTACTAATTAGTTTGTAGGTGACAGAAAGAATGTAGCACAATTTAGACTAAGTTTAATTGTGTGCTGTTTAGTTTCTTTACTTGTTATGGAAGAATTTTTAATTTAATTTTTAATCCACAGGAAATCTCTGGGTGAGTACACACCTGGATGACTGGGTACTAACCTTCATAGGATCACTCATAGTTTATAACGTGATTTAATACACTAATCTTATGTAATCCCAATACCAGTCCTCTGAGGCACATTCTATTATTGTTATAAAACTCCCTTTATAGATGAACAAACTGAAGGCGGAGAAGTTAGAGTAAGACTTGAAGACCCTACAAGCAGAAATGTACCATATTACTTGGTGTTCACATCTCCTATGGTTAATAATTATGAGGAATGCTAATGAACTGCCAGGTATGGTCATTGTTTATAATTTTTTCCCCTAATTTCCTCAACTACTAAGAAAAAGGCTATGAAGAAAGGAGATAATAAGAAACCATTGTGTGAGGATGGAAAATAAAGCTATTAGGGCAGGATATAAATTTGGGGAGGTTATATTTTCACAGCAAGGGGAAAAGAGCTTCAGTGGGCAAACGCTGAATTATAAGACGTGAAACACTATTTGTAGCTCAGCAGAAAAGAGGTCTGAGAGAAGGAAGGAGAAGGAAAGAGCAAGCTTAGAAACAGGGACCCACAAAGAACAATAACAGGGTAGATGGATGGATGGATGGACAGGGAAGGACAGAAGAAAGTGAAAAATAATGAGCAAATGCAGTGAAAAAGAAGCCTGTCATTAAACCAAGGCAAGATGGGAAATTAGAATTAGATGAATAATAAGTTTGGTTTCTCGTAATTTTTTTTAACATTACAGTGGTCCAAAAATATTCATTTAAAAGAGAAAGTCATTATCAGAAATGGAACAGAAAGAATGGATGGGAGCCACTTCTACCTACAGCATAGTGTTCACTGTGTTTGTCTTTGAGGAAAATGTTTCCTGAATACGTATGACAAAGCCTTTTTGACAAATAATAGAGAGTTGTGTAGCCTGAAATATGGGAGAAATACTAGCTAGCATAAAACCCAAAAGCCCTCCGATATGGGTGATGTGGGAAGAATATTATCTCTGAGACAGCAGATTTTGCTACACTTATAAGAAGGCTTGGGCAAGATGTAGATATCACAAGAACTTGAGACTATTGTTCTATAGACAACCCGTCCTATGGTCTGATAGGCAGAGTGGGGCGCCACAGAGGATTAAACGTCACAAACTCAAAGGGCATCAGGCTTGATCTAATGCCTTTCTTAATCTCCTAATGCTTTTCTCAGGAATATTTTCATAAATTCACAATCAAAAAAAGAATTTGGGGCTGAGGGTATGCTGTATGTTAAATAAGCTTCGATCATCTTAGGCCCTCAAGTGTCCTATCAGGAGAACATCAGAAATAACTCGTCAGATTTTTCCAGAGAAACCAAACCCATAGGCTGTGTGTATATACACAGAGATTTAATTTAAGGAGTTGGCTCAGGTGATAATGGAGAACAGCAAGTCCCAGATCTGCTGGCTGGGCTGGCAGGCTTTCCACCCAGGAATGAATGTTGCAGGTGAAGCCTGAAGGTCATCTGCTGGAGAGAATGCCCTCCTGCTCAGAGGAGTTCAGTGAATGGGATGAGGCCCATCCACATTAGGGAAGGCAATCTACTTTACTCAAAGTCCACCAATTTAAATGTAAATATCATCTATAAACATCTCCACAGAACCATTTAGAATAACATTCTACCAAATAACTGAGCTCTGTGGCCTAGCCAAGTTGACATATTATATTAACTATCACAACTAGGCTAGTGAGATTTTATATTTATTAACACTTCTACTACCTGAATTCTCTTATTTAAGATCTATAAGGGGTAGGGGTTTGTGTGTGTGTGTGTGCACATGCAATTAATTTATCCCCAGAGGAAAGGGAAACATCATTGGCTTACTAGAGAAATCAATATGAGAATTTAGCTTTTCATTGGTATATATGGGAAGCCCAATAATGTGTAGGGTAGGACATCACTTTTGACAACAGATTGCATTAGCTTTGGATGGTGGTATCTGCAGAAATGACAATATGAATATGTAAGCCTT
>ML109880.1:159765-179009 GCA_003697995.1 Taxidea taxus jeffersonii | reverse complement strand
ATTTGTTTGACAGAGAGAGATCACAAGTAGGCAGAGAGAGAGGGGGGAAGCAGGCTTGCTGGGATGGCGACCTGAGCCTAAGGCAGAGGCTTAACCCATTGAGCCACCCCCACCTGGATGTTTTTGATTTGGGATCTCTGGAGCAGCTGAGGACTTCATGGGCTCCTCTCTCTCTCTCTCTCTCTCTCTCAGTGTTGTTTCAGGGGCTCTCCATGTGATCTCTCCACAATGGGCTAAACTGGGCTTCCTCACAACAAGGCGGCCTCCAGGCAGCTGGACGGCTTACACAGTAGTTCAGAATTCTAAGAAACTGTCCTAAGAGACCAAGTGGAAGCTGCATCACTTTTTGTTAAACAGCCTGAGAAATCCATGAGCATTCTTTCCTTCTGACATAGTCACAAGCCTGCCCAGATTGAGAGGAAACACAGACCTCCCTTTTTGATGTTGGGAGTGTCAAGCTCCCCTTATAAGAGGATGTGGAGGAGAGATTTTATTATGGCCATCTTGAAAACTACACTCCATCACATCTCTTTTAACATACACTTGTGAAATCACATGAGTACAGATGAGCTCATAACACTGTTTCTCTTAGAAGAGGCCCAGAAAATTATGACCTATGCCTAGATCATCTGAAATCCCAACGTCCACGGAGAGACAATCATCTGTCTTTCTATCAGAGTGCCTAACCCCCTGCTTTTCGTGTGTTTTGTTTCTACGAGTTCTAAATTTCTAGTCCAAATATCATAGTCATTCTGTTTAAAAGTGAAAATGATACCCTTGAATCACATAAGCTCTTTTAGTAGAACAATACAAGAAGGTAAGAATGGTCAATGACTTAATCAAGGGTTCTCCTGAAAGCAGAGCCTGAGGTAGGAGTTTAAGAATAGGCAGTTTATTGGGAGGTCTTCTCAGATATCAGGAGTGAGAGGAACAGAGAAGGTTAATATGGATAGGAGGATATTCGATCCAACTCTCCATTATGGAATCGGCCACAGTTGTAGGAAATTGGGGCTTTTCGTAAATGAGTATAAATAGAAAGAAATAATGATTCATCACCTTACTTCCCCATCAGCTAAGGGTTGTTCCAGTGGGTATACATTACCCCTACATTTATAATTAGTCCAGAAAAGGTGCTGAGCATAAATCAAAAGACAAAACAAGTGTCACGAGTTGTATAAGTTCTTTATATATTTTGGATATTAACCCATTAACAAATACATCATTTGCTATCTTCTTCCATTCAGTAGATTGCCTTTTGGTTTTGTTGATGGTTTCCTTCACTGTGCAAAACACTAAAAATACAAATGATCTGATTAAAAAATGGGCTGAGGAACTAAACAGACATCTTCCCAAGGACAACACACAGATGGCCAACAAACACGTGAAAAGATGCTCAACATCACTCATCATCAGGGAAATGCAAGTCAAAACCACAATGAGATTCACCTTACACCTGTCAGAATAGTCAAAAATATAAGAAATAACAAGGGTTGGTGAGGATATGGAGAAAAAGGAACGCTTGTGCACTACTGGTGGGATTGTATACTGGTACAGCCACTGTGGAAAACAGTGTGGGGAACGTTCCTCAAAAAATTAAAAATAGAAATACCAAATGATCCAATAATTCCACTATTAGGTATATACCCAAAGAAAATGAAAACAATAATTATGCACCCCTATGTTTATTGTAGCATTATTTACAATAGCCAAGCTTTGGAAGCACCCCAAATATCCACTGATTGATGAATTGATAAAGAAGATGTGAGATATATATATCATATAGATAGATAGATATTACACAGCCATAAAAAAAGATGAGATCTTGTCATTTGTGACAATGTGGATGAACCTAAAGATTATTATACTAAGTGAAATAAGTCAGACAGAGAAAAACGAATAACACATGAGTTCACTCATATGTGGAATCTAAAAAGCAAAACAAATACATAAACGGGCAAACAAAAAGCAGAATCAGATCTATAAATACAGAGAATGTGATGGTTGCCAGACTGAAGGAGGGTTCAGGGGATAGGCAAAATGAGTGAGGGGGAGTGGGAGATACAGGTTTCCACTTATGGAATGAATAAGTCATGGGAATAAAAGTTACAAAACAGGGAATATAGTCAATATTATAACAGCACTGTATGGTGACAGATGGTAGATACACTTGTGGTGAGCATTGAATATATAGACACATGGAATCACTATGTTGTACATCTGTAATTAATGTAACATTTTATGTCAACTATGCTCAATTTAAAAAAAAAATTTTTAAAACACACACAAAACAAATGTCATGAGCTTGATAGCAACAGCTGCATCACAAGTGATTCTAAAGGAAGTGAGGTAGGGCCCCAAGCATCTAAAACACTTAAAAATGCTAAACAACTCATTCAACACTTGAGCAACAAAAGGCTGCTTTCTTTTGTGTCAGGAAAATAGTTATAAAATATTAACAATTATATTAAAATATTAACAAATGTGGGGCACCTGGCTGGCTCAGTTGGTAGAGCATGTGATTTTTGATCCTGGAGTTGTAATTTCCAGCCCCACAATGGGTGTAGAGATTACTTAAAAGAAAAAGAAAAAATATATATATATGAATATATATATAAATAAGTGTGGTGTGCTGAGGGGCTAATTGCTAAATTCTCAGGAATCTTGCGAGACAGTTAAAACCATTATTAAATTTTAAGTTATATAAACTTACAATTAATAAGTTATTTTAAAAACAAAGTTAAGGGCGCCTGGGTGGCTCAGTGGGTTAAAGCCTCTGCCTTCAGCTCTGGTCATGATCCCAGGATCCTGGGATGAGCCCCACATCAGGCTCTCTGCTCGGTGGGGAGCCTGCTTCCTCATCTTTCTCTCTCTCTGCCTACTTGTGATCTCTGTCTGTCAAATAAATAAATAAAATCTTAAAAAAAAAACCCAAAGTTAATAAGCACTCATAATTCATCACTTTCTAATTAGTTGACTCCTTTTCTCTTACATATACTCTTGAGATTGTCTTTTGTGTCTATATGGCAAAAATACTACCTAACAGTGAACTATTGTCCATCTATTCCCAATGCTTTGTTCAGTGACGTCCCACCACCAACTTGAAATCAGCCATGGTAGGACTACTTACACAAAAACCAGCAAACACTATAAATCAAGGCTTTGTCTTTAAAAACAAACAACAACAAAAAAAAACCCCAGATTGTTAAACATTTACCAGTACCCCAACAATCAATCATTTTTTGCTTTTGTTTTCATTCCTGCTACTTCCTGTTGACTCCTACCGCCTCCCCTCACCCCCATTCCAGACACATCATGTTTATGTTTATTGCCTCAAGGAATGCAAGATATAATAAAAAGAAAGAAACAAGTGTTTCCCAGACTTTTGAGTTTTAAAATGTTAGCCCTTATAAGGGGAAAAAAAGAGCTTATATGCAGATAGTAAAATAGATTCAGGAGAAGATAAGATGTACAAAAGCAAATCTTACAGTTTACCTGCTCCTCAAACCAAACAAGGGATTTGAGGGGAAGGAGGATGGGAAGGTGGTTATCCAAGAAAGGAAAACCATGAGATCTTAGGCTCAACTCTTTGGGACAGGGTTAATAAAAACAAAAACAAAAAAATAGGATAGATTTGGAGGAAGGAAGTAAGGAGCAGGTAGACATCCTTTGGTGAAATCACAGGTAGTCAACAAGACCCCAAGATAGGAATAAAAGCAGATTATGTCTAGACAATTGGGCCTGATTGACCCATCATGGTATGGGGCTGTAGAATGTCTTCTGCAGACCCACGATGGATGGCAATAATGAAGAGATTCAGGTTTCCCATCCAAGCTGCCCATTGCTAATGTGGCACAGGAGCCCATATGTCTAGCATGCCTGACATCTGGGGAGAGAGAAAGCCCATCTGGGATCTTGCAGAAAGAACCTTAGGACTGTGCTGCAGTTGTCTATAGAACCAAAGACTGAGAACCACAGTGAAGGATGGCTCAACAGATGTTAACATGATAGGAGACACCGTAGCTCTGATCCCACACCACTTCCACCATGGCACAGTGAAAGCCACAGAGCTGACATCAGCCCTAGGCAAGCATGTGGAAACCTGAATTTAACTCAAATAAAATTTATGCTGTATTGTGACACAGAGTCTCATAATAGAAATTTAAACTAGAGTTATAAAATAAACAATAGTTGACTTCCTTATATACCTTAGTTTGTGAACTTAGTTGTGACCTTGGATTGGTACATGCTGCACATTGACGGGTTGAGAAACCAAGTTTTGAAAACATACCCATTTTCAGGATTCTTTTCAGATTGTTGTGCTATTTACCACATCAAGCACAAAGAGTATACCAGTTATTTCTAAGGGTCAGATTGATAATAGGTTGTATTGATTGAAATAGAGATTATGACAATTGGAGTCCCTAAATGCTCCAGGAACTTTTAAGGGATAACCCTTTAGAAACATAAAACAGTGCTATTAGAGGTTCCTGGGTGGCCCAGTCATTAAGCGTCTGCCTTCGGCTTAGGTCATGATCCCAGAGTCCTGGGATCGAGCCCCACATCAGGCTCCTTGCTCAGGTGGAAGCCTACTTCTCCCTCTCCCACTCCCCCAGCTTCTGTTCCCTCTCTCACTATCTCTTTGTCAAATAAATAAATAAGTCTTTAAAAAAAGGAGGGGGGTGTTATTAACTTTCTCATGTCCTAACATCTGGGAAACATTCTCATATTGAGATGTGTATCTGAGGCAAGAAACCTGTATTTGTCCTCCTTTCTTCATTTGGAAGACTATTACTTTTACAAATATTTATTGCTCTCCCATGAGAGAGAAATCTATTTCCCTACCCCATTGACATCTGGCTTGACCATCCAACTTGCTCTGACAAAGAAATGTGAGATAAGTGATGTATGTCACTTAAAGAGAATATTTCCTATGTTCACTTTACTTTTTTTGACTAGCAATATTCTAGATGTAGGAAATTGATTGTAAAAATGACTGCAACTCTTCACCTCTCCCTTTGTAATATGGTTTTGTAGTAACTACCATCTAAGGGAGAGCTTCTCTGCCTTAGAATTTGGGCTGCCTATGACATGATTTGGCCAACAGAATGTGGTAGAAGCAATGATATACTAATTCATAATCTAATTTGCAGGAGGGCTTCCACTCAATGTTTGGGGTTCTTATACTGTCATGTGAACAAGCCTAGGTTAGCCTGTTGAAGAATAAGAATAAAGGATGAATAAAAATGAAGGATGAGAATGAAAAATGAGGGGGCCACAGATGAGCTGTCATAGCTGAGACTATCCTGGACCAGTCTACTACAAGTCAACCACAACACATGTGAGTGAGACCACCTTAGATGAACTGAATCTAACCCAGATCAGCAGAATTGTTCGGCAGGCATGGAGACTCAGCAGAAAACCTAAATGTTTATTCTTCAGTATTGCTTAAGTTTTCATGGTGGTTTGAAATTGTAGCACTAGTGTGTCAAAGGATAAATAGTACACAGATTGAAGATGTCTGGTCAGTCTATACCTCAGGATTAGAAGAAGTAAAACACAGCTACAGCCAGAATGCAAAGGACATCAAGTATTAACAAGAAAGAAACCATTTTTTATTGGACGTCATGGGGTCCATTTGTTATTCAGTACATCCTACCCCATGCTGACTGATACACATTCCTAACTGTGTTTGGTTCTTTGGCTTCTGATTTATTTTTTTCCACTGGCTTATAGCTAAGCTTTCCATTCCCTAGAAATTGAGTTTTTTTACATATCTGCATATCCCCTGTGGATATGAACATCCAGGTGCTTCTTTCTTTAGTATTTACCCTGAATTTTCCTGATTTGGGGCCTTAAGATTCATCCTTTGCCCTTGTAGTCCAAGATCTCTGGGCCACAAGACTGTATTTTACCAAACTGGAAATTTGTGCACTTTGCTTAGTGATAAATCTTTGCAAGACAAAAGCCAAGGTCATGCTTTCTGAGGTCATCTGTAAATTAACTTTACTAGTCATTCACTTTCATTTTTATTCACAAGAGCATTTAAGGCATAGCACCAAACAACCAACAAAGCATGACTTTTCTTCTTTTTAAATTGCTGGAAAATTGCTGAATCCTAGTATGATATTTCAAAAAGCTACCGAGCTAAATTCAAAAGAGCCCATTCATCTTCTCTAACAAAATATAGGTACCATCAGAGGACTGTATAATTCTTTATTTATATGCTTATATTCAATCTATAAAAAGTAATAGAGAGTTTTAAAAAGAATTGTCACTCTACTATATTTATTAATGTGAAGTATTATTATAGCCTCAGAAAATATGCTTTGCATATTTTTGCAAATATCATTTGCAAATATCTTTTTCCATTCAGTAAATTGCCTTTTGGTTTTGTTGATGGTTTTTGTTAACATTTTCCTCCCTAACTGTAGAAATCAGTCTGCCTCTCTTGAGTTCTCTCCTACCTCAACTTTCCAAGCTCAGGAGGGAGATTAGATGCAAAGTTACCAGATAAGCCCTACTGCTGAGAAGAAAACCAAGGACACACACAGGGTGCACCTACTGCTGAGAAGAAAACCAAGGACACACACAGGGTGCACCCGGGTAGAAACCATTGCTGACTAAAACTCCCATGCTGGTGGGAATGGAAATGGGTACAAGCACTTTGGAAAACTTGCACTATCCATGGAGGTCCAACCTTTGCACCCCTGGGACTCAACAACCTTATACCTAGGTATATACGCATAGAAAATATACATCTCTTTACCAAAAGACATGTAACAGAAATTTATATCAGCATTATTCCTAACCATTCTAAGTTGGAAACTACCCAACTTCCCAACAGATGTAAAATGGAAAAAGGTAAAGTACAGTATATTCATACAGCAGAATATTACCCAGCAGTGGACACCAAAGAACCTACAACAACATGCACAACATCCTGAATTAATCTCACAGATACAATACTAAGGGAAAAAAAAACCCCTCAAATGCTGACCCGACCCACGGGTAGTCAACGGAGACCCTAGAGGGGGAGTGAGAATGAAAAGACAAGACAGGATTCTGATCAAGTCTCATTTATTTGTCAAGCTGCGGGGGTATGTATAGGAAGAAAAGGTTGGGCGGCGAAAGGAAGTGACTTTCTGTTGGCAGTTAGCAGGAGTCACAAGTGAAGGAACTTGACGATTTTGGAAGGCATATCTTGCAAATGTTCCAGGATACGAGATACCACAGTGGGGCATCTTGTTTAGCACAGATATTGCGGTCAGGGCGACCTTAGTAAAGTTGCTTTAGTATGCAGATCCCACGGTAGCAGAGCCCAGAAGGCTTACTGCTCCCTACAAAATGCAAAGGAGTATATACCATTATGAGTCCATCTTTATGAAGTTTAAACAGAAGCAAAACCAATCTATGGTGTTAGAAGCCAGACTGTTCGTTATTTGTAGAAGATGGTGATTTGGAGGGTGTAGAGGATGGTGATTTGGAGGGTGTGTGAGGGGGGGCTTCTGTGATGCTGGTAATGTTCTGTTTTCGGATCTGGGTGTTGATAACCCATGTGTGTTCACTAATGAAAATTCTTCAAGTTGTACTCTTATGTTTTGTGCACTCCTCTGTATGTGTGTTATCTTTCACTAGGAAGTTAAGGGGGGGGGAAGGGCAAAAAAGAAAACAAACAAATTACTGCAAATTCTTTTTGTTTCTCTTGGTCATATCCTATGATCTTCCCACATATCCCTATTATAAAGCCTCCTAATATTGTTGACCTCACTTTGTTATATTTGTTCCAGCTAAAGTTTTATATTCATTTATGTGTTAACCTTATACATGCCAAGGACAGTGCCTGGAACATAGTGGATGTTCAATAAATATTTTTAAGTGAGTGGATGAATGAATGAGTAAATGTCTATGTTCTCATAACAATATAAGTCAAGGATTGTGTCTGGTTTTGCTCACCAATAAAACATGTTTGGAAAAATTCCTGGGACATATTCGGTCCTCAGATTTTCTTTTTTTTTTTTTTTCTTTTTTTTTTTAGAGGAAGGGAGGGAGGGGGTAAAAAGGAAGAGAGAAAAAAATCCAGTTTCCCCGGGGAGAGGAGGCAGTTTACACCATCTATTTCCACCATCCTGCCCACGAATTTTTCATGGAGAATTTATGATTTTTTCCAATAGCAACTTTTATGCTGGTATTTTGTAGTCATTGACCTCTCAAATAAAGAAACATGGACTGGCCAGATTATTATCAGATTTCTGAATGAGGGGCTCAAGCCAAATAAATTGGATATCTCCCCACACTGCTGCCTGTCCCCCCAAAAATAAGTATGCCCTTGGGTGTCTGCATAGAGCTCTATAGCATTGGCAGTATTTAGTGAGAATAATTTTAAATAGCATTAGTGTAACGGTAATATTCTGGGGCACGTGTGCTCCTGGCATCATGTTAAACCTTTCACATCTTCATAAAAGCCCCAGCACATAGTTGCTAGTATCATTCCCACTTTAATTTTTTTTTTTAAGATTTTATTTATTAGTTAGAGAGAGAGCGAGCACAGGCAGACAGAGAGACAGGCAGAGGCAGAGGGAGAAGCAGGCTCCCTGCTGAGCAAGGAGCCCGATGTGGGACTCGATCCCAGGACGCTGGGATCATGACCTGAGCCGAAGGCAGCCGATTAACCAACTGAGCCACCCAGGCGTCCCTCATTCCCACTTTAAAGATGCAGCTGAAGTAATTTTCCTCTGGCCTGAGAGCTAACATGGATTGGAGTCTGCCTTTGAACCCAAAGGTCTTAACATACAGAGCATTCCCATGCATTAGAAATAGCCAGTATTTACCAAGCTAAGTATTTTAGTAATGATGACAGGCAGTATTTCGTGAGCATGTACAAGATGCCAGATCCTTCTATGTCACAATTCACCATTGTACAGATGAGGAAACAGAGACATTAAGTCTCAGGGAATAACCCAATGTTGTCCAAGTTGCAGAGGGGGAGACAGCTGGGCTCCAGCACCTACATTCCTAATCACCACACTCTGCCACCTTTGAAATGCTGTAACATTCCATCTGTTGCTTCTTGAACAGGAGCCTGCATGGGAATCACATGGAGAGCCTGGTAAACAGATCTGAGGACCCCATCCATGGATCTTCTGCTTCTGCAAGTCTGGAATAGAGTCAAGGCTCTGAATTCATAGCAAGCACCCAGGCTTTGCAGATGACACTTGTCCAGGGACCACACTTTGAAGGATAGTCGTTTTATCCTTAAAGGACTCCCCCTGAGAAAGAACCCATCACCTCCCTGTTTTAAAGAGAAGCTTAAAGTTACATTATCTGTGGCATTCGACATACAGGTTTTGAATACAGCAACGAAATGACAAGATCACATAGCTTAAAGGCATTTACATTTACTCTGATTTCACAGACAGAGCTTGTAAGGACATTCCAGTTTGCTTTTTTTTTTTTTAAGATTTTATTTGTTTATTTGACAGACAGAGATCACAAGTAGGTAGAGAGGCAGGCAGAGAGAGAGGGAAGCAGGCTCCCTGCTCAGCAGAGAGCCCAATGCGGGGCTCAATCCCAGGACCCTGGGACCATGACCCGAGCCAAAGGCAGAGGCTTTAACCCACTTAGCCACCCAGGCGCCCCTCCCGAGTTTGCTTTTTAAGAATGTACCTTTTATATATATACTAAATCAAGCAGGCCATCCAGAGAACCAAAGCTTACATATTCTCCATCTCCCACAACATCTAGCTACATCTTCCTACATAGAAAAAGCACCCAGGAATCATTTGCTAAATTGTGCTGCAGTTAGAACATGGGTCTCTCCTCCACATTTCTCCCTGGAGTACAGATTTCAGTAATTATGTTAGATTAGGAAATAGTTGTTTGTTGTTTTCTTCAAGTGCCTTCAAGCTTCCCTCATCTATCACAATTTGGTTTGCTTGCTACAGTTTGCTCTCGTGTATATTTTAATCTACAAGAGTTATTTTTTTCATGTAGACTAATGCTGGAGGCCAGAGAAAATGTGAAATGGCTTCTCATTCATTCCTGTTTAACTTGAACAATATACTAATGTAATCAATATCCAGTTCGACTTTCCTCATTAGTAGCAATAGAACATTGGCATCCGATTATACATATCCTGAGAGTAAGTATAAGCATTTAATAATGCTTTGTTTTGATCACCCTCATGGGAGAAAATTAAGTAGACATTTTTGGAAAATGAAATCAATGCATCAAGGTAGGAAACCATTACAGGAGCCTTGAGTTCATACAGTTTACAAAGTTTTAGTGTCGTGGCGTAACCTGGAAACTGAGATAAGCCTCTGGTGTTCTAAATAATGGATTTATGGAAAATACAGTTTTGCATATTCTATATCTAAAACTGATTCCACCACATTCTGTTTTTCTCACTTGACCTCATTTTCTTTCCAGATATTTCCACTCCTATTCCAGGTGCCACATTCTCCCAAGGCAAAGGGCTGAGGGGGCCACCCTCACTCCCCTTCCATCTTGCTCACCAGTCATCTCCTCAACCATCCTGCCTCAAGCTTCACTGTCTCCATAGCCAATGCTGCTGGTAAGCTCCCAGATCCACTGGCTTTCTTTTGCCATCTCTCTGTGCCCATTTTATCAGTTCTCTGTACTGGTTTGTGCTGCTTTGCTCCCAGTGGTTTTACCTGAGGCCTTAGTTGGAGAACTGCCCTGCACTCGAACTCTGTACTCTTGGTGCTTGGGAATTTGTATCACCCTGGGTTGATCTACAGCCAGTGAGGGACTAGTGCAGAAATATGAAAACCCAGTCCCTTTGTCTTCAAATATGACAACTTCTGAGATGGAGTTTATGTTCCAGAGCTCCTTGTGGAATCAGACTGAGTCTAGGTCTCACCCTGAAATCTCACTCTTGCTTATTAGTCTCTTCTCCTTCCCTATCCTGCTTCCCTTATCTCCTAAATAGTTTCTCCTAAGGGCCATGCCTTGGGAAATCACTTCCCGTGGAACCCCTTTGCCTCCAAGTCTACTTCTAGACAACCTGACCCAAGAGAGTCTCACCTGGGTGGCCACTTTTCCATTCCCAGAGCTCTTTCTTTTTTTTTTTTTTTATTTTTTTTTTTTTTAAGATTTTGTTTATTCATTTGACAGGCAGAGATCACAAGTAGGCAGAGAGGCAGGCAGGGAAAGAGCAAGAAGGGAAGCAGGCTTCCCGCTGAGCAGAGAGCCCGACGCGGGGCTCAATCCCAGGACCCTGGGATCATGACCTGAGCCGAAAGCAGAGGCTTTAACCCACTGAGCCACCCAGGTGCCCCCCCCCAGAGCTCTTTCTTTAGTTCACTGCTGACAGTAAGCACTTCCAGTCACCATCTTGGCTTGTAACTTGTCCCAGTTAGCCTACTGTCAGATGACCTCTCAATGTATGTCCTCACTCACATCATTTCCCTGATCAAAATCCACAGTCATTCCTCATTTGCTGTGGAGTTAAGGATAAACTCCTTGACATGAAATTTAAAGCCCTCCACCTTGTGACTCCAATCTACTAGTCATAGAACCCTGAAATCATATGGAACTCTCCTTTGACAAACCCCTACCCACCTTCCCAGCTCCCTCCTTTGCTGAGAGCTGTTCCTTCCATCTTAAATGTCCTCCCATTTAATCCAAGTAACAAAGTCCTATCAATCAAGTCCATGTCAAGCATCTTTTCTGTTATGAATACTTTATTGACCCTTTTTTTTATTAGTTTCCCATTGCTGCCATAATAAATGGCCACCACAAACTAATGGCTTTAAACAACACATAGTTTATCTCACAGTTCTTCTGTAGGTTAGAAATCTAGGCAGCCTTGCTTGGGTCCTCTGCCGAGGATTCACAAGGATAAATTCAAGGTGTTGGGCTTTTACCAGGAAGCTTGGGAAAAACCTACTTTAAAGCTCCTCTGGGTCGTTGGCAGAATTCAGTTCCCTTAAGGTTGGAGTACTGAGTTCCCTGGTCCCTTCTATTGTCAAAGGCAGTTCTTCTAGACCTTTGATTCTCTTGGACTTCCCCTTCCATCACATCTCCATGGTCTCCGGCTAGAGGAAGTTCTCCACTCTTATGGAATCCCAGGATTAGATTCAGCCCACCCAAATAATCCAGTTTAACTCCCCATCTCAAAGTCCATAATCTTAATTATGTTTGCAGTCTGTTTTGGCCATGTAACATAACCACAGTACCCCCCCACAAATAAAATGGTTTCTTCCTACCCTGAACTCCTATAGCCCTTTATATCTCCCTTATAGTAATTTTCCTCACATCTAAAGTTGGGAGTAGCTAACTTACTTCAGCTGTGCTAGCTACGTGCCAGGCATTCTCCTAAGCACTTAACATATATTGACTCATTAATCTTCCTAACAACCCTTTGAGGTTGGTACTATCTAGTACTATCTCCATCTCACAAATGAGGAACTGAGAAAATTATAGACTAGTAAATTATAAACTATATATATATATATATAATATAAAAAATACATATATAATATAGAGATCCAGAAAGACAGTATATATATATACACATACACATATATATATATATGTGTGTGTGTGTGTGTATACACACTAATAAATTATAAAACCAGGTATGAGAAGATGATGCTGTGTGTTTCTTAAATGGTTTAATTTTCCTTCTAGTACCACAGGACTGTACCAAGGGCCATGTGATGGATCCTAGCCTATGGAGAGTGAGCAAAGTTATGATGCTCACATTTCCTGCCTGGCTCCCTGCAATGTATGGCATGGTTTTCCATGCTCATTCTCTCTCTTTGGCTAGAAGCAAATGGTGTCAAGATGGAAGAAACCATACCATAAAAAGAACCTGGATCTCTGAGTCACTTCTTGCATGAGTGAAGGCAAGAAGGTCCTCCTGACTCACACTGGGCAGGGGCATGTGGGTTAAGCGACACTGTGTTAAATCACCAGGATTGCAGGGATCTTTGTTACAGCAGCTAGCACCACTTACTTTGATGAATACTATAAATTTCAAACCTAGGAAATCTGGCTCTGGAATCTGTGGCCTGAACTGCAATGTTATCCCTTCCTCCTTCCTTTTCTGAATAACAGTACTTATACAACTGTGGGTAAATCTAACATTCATGGAGATAACGTAAGTGTGATTTAATATGTTCATAGCATATCTTATAATGTGGTGACCTGAACATTTCTGTCTGGGATTCTGCACTCTGATATCACTTCCCTTTCTACCCCTGCCATACTTAAGCACTGTCTAACATACAAACAATAGATTTGCTGAATTAAATGTAGAAAATGAGGCTTTCTAGGCAAATTATTTCTATAAAATATATTTCAGAGAAAATATTCAGTGCACTTGAAAAGTCATTTTCAAATATTAAGAAAGCATTCTGATGACACAGAATCTGTAAGTTAAAGCACTCTTACCTGTTTGTTTACAACTGCCAGGTGGTACCTTCTCCTAACAAGTTTATCAGGAAGAAACTTATGTTACATTGGAAATATCTAAATACAGTAAAAACCTGCGGTAAAATGTTTTACTTAATGATAGATATGGTTATGCGTTACAGATTCAGCGTCTCCTCCGAGCAGTAAAATAAAGAAGGTCTCTTTCCCTAATACTCAAGGGCATAAGGTAAAGCCCTTTTCTCTCCACCAGGAGAGCATTCAAATAAAACATTTATACACATTTCACTTTGGACTTTCCAGCAATTTACATATAATCTGGTGCTATTCATTTTGCAGGAAAACTAGCAGAGAAGAGGGAGATGACTGAACTAATCCCACTCTTAATCCCCCTGCTTAACTCAACAGACTCACAGAAGGACTCACAGTGGACTTCAGACGGAAGGAACAAAAATACAAACTGCTTGTTACAATACCAAATGTCAGAAGTCTGGCATAAATATATCCTGAAAGGGGCCTCAAAGTAATATGCCTCTAAAATGCTTCAAAATGATTCTAAGACCTCTGAACTTCATAAATCCCATCTGTTCTTTCAACTATCTGGCCTTCACCCATTTGCCGCCATCCTAGAATGTAAAGCCCTCTTCTATTTACATTTATGAAATGCAGGTTTGCATATAAACACATGCTTATATCTATAAATGTATTTATATTTTAAATGTTTACAAACATATGTATTTGTAATGTTATCACAGGTTGCCAAATTATAAATACTTGCACAAATATGTGTTTACCTGTAATGACGATGATGAATGTTTTGTCTCTAGTCCTCCCCTCTTCCCTGAATTTCAGACCCAAATTTTGACTGTGCAGTAGGCCTCTCCCCAAGTACCCTGTAGTATATAAGACTCTAATAGCCCAAAACCAACTTTATTATTTTCTCAACAAAATGCACTCTTCTGAGGACAGTCCTGATCTGGCTGATAGGTCTGTCATCTACCTCATAGCCTGCGTTTAAAAAGAAATCTAGGGGTTCCCTTTCACCCTTCCATATCTCCATCCTCTCACACCGAAACTGTTGTCATAGCCTATAGAATTGACCTCAGAAATGTCTCCGTAAATTTCTCATTCATCCCTGAGCAAAAACTGCTCAGTGAGTGTCTACTAGGTCCCTACTCTTGTATTATGTGCAGATTACATTGTGGTAAGAGAAGTCAGAAAGTAAACTAGAGCAGAGGATAGAACCAGAAAGACAGAGAGAGAGAGAGAGAGAGAAAATAAATGCTATGAAGGAAATGAAAGAGTCATGTGATAGAACATGATGAGTAAGGTAGGTGCTACCTTGGGAAGGAAAGAGACAAAAGGCTTCTCCAAACAGATAGGTATCGGGACTGAGACCAGAGGATGGAAGAAAGACAGCCCTGGGAAAACCAGTAAAAGAGATCTGGGCTGAGGGAACAATCAGCACAAAGCTCAGAGGAGGACATTTTTTTGGTGAGTTCAGAAAACAGGAAAACCACTGTAGGTGAATGACAATGACTAAGGGGGACAGGAGTGTAGAAGGACACCAGGGAGGTAGGCAGAGTCAGCTCATGGACAGCCTTCCATTTTAACTCTATCATCAGGGGAATCCGTTAGAAAGCTTTATGCAGGGTGCAATATGGTTTGAATTGTGCTTTTTCAAGAATGACTCTGGGGGCGCCTGGGTGGCTCAGTGGGTTAAAGCATCTGCCTTCCGCTCAGGTCATGATCTCAGGGTCCTGGGATCGAGCCCCACATCGGGCTCTCTGCTCAGCGGGGAGCCTGCTTCCTTCTCTCTCTCTCCCTGCTTCTCTGCCTACTTGTGATCTCTGTCTATCAAATAAATAAAAAAAGAAAAAGAAGAAGAAGAATGACTCTGGCTGCTCTCTGTATAAAACAGCCTCTAATCGGGGCACCTGGGTGGCTCAGTGGGTTAATGCCTCTGCCTTCTGCTCAGGTCATGATCTCAGGGTCCTGGGATCGAGGCCTACATCGGGCTCTCTGCTCAGCAGGGAGCGTGCTTCCTCCTCTCTCTCTGCCTGCCTCTCTCCCTACTTGTGATCTCTGTCAAATAAATAAATAAAATCTTTAGAGAAAAAAAAAAACAAACAGCTTCTAATCTACCCTTTATTTCCAGGGATTTACCTTACCTGGGAAATAATGTGAGAACAGGAGAAATTAGCACCAATTCCCATCATTAAGGCTAGGAATATAATTGGCTTAGCCTAGGATATCTGCAGCAGGTGTAGTAAAACATTGCTTGATTTGGAACGTGTCTGCACAGAGAACCTGATAATGGAATTGTCTGTGTGTGTGCCTGGTAGGTGGATAGAGGGACAGACAGAGAAAAGGGAGAACTGAGGATGACGCCTTCATTTGGGGTCTGAGTAAATAAATGGTCCCACTCCTCCCCCGCCCCCCACCATGGCTCTTGCTTTAGTTCAGATTCTAACTCAAGCCTGGACAAAACTGCAGTAGTGTCCTGGTCTCCATTTTTTACCTAGTGTCCCCTTAATCCTCTTCAAAACATCCTCTATGTTATCCTGTAAATCTCAGAATCATTTCCCTTAAAATTTGGATCAGTCAAGTATGGTTAGGAACAAAGAATCCACACTAAGTATCGTCAGAGAGGATTTAATAAAGACAAGTTTTCACTCAGATCACAAAGGGGACATTGTCATTTCTAGGGTTGGGCAATTTAAATCATTCATATCTGAAAAATATAGGATACATAGAGGGAAGAAGGAATACCCCACAACCTAGGACTTGGAGAGGCTTCTAAATATCCTAAGTTCCAGTCCTAATATTCCTGAAACCCATCAGGTTTTTTAGAACTTGGTCACCCCTGCATGTATCATTTACTCTATTTGGAATTTCATTTCCCCTATGCAGGAACAGCTCTGGAAAGCTACCCTGAATTTCTCCAACCTGAGTGCATTGTTGTCTTCTTTTGACAGCTTTATGATTCCATAGCTCCCATGTCAACATGGATCACACTGGATTACCAGCATCTACGTACGATGTCTCACCCACAGAACTACAGATTTCTTGCAGATAAGAATTATGTCTTGAAGAGTTCTTAGCACTCCTCCAGAGATGTTTGTTGAATTGATAGCAGCACAGACAAGCTCGATAATCCACAATAATACTTAAACAACTTTTTGAAGTTCTAACCAGAACTTCAAATACTACTCACCTCACCACAAAAGGATACAGAATATATAGGAGTGTCACTTTACATATATGACATTGATATCAGTTGCTTTTTGTGCCATTAAACAAATAAACAGACATAAAAACAAAAAGCTTCATAAGCTTTGGGGTTAGCTCAGCATTCTGTGGGTTGACAGTTTTGATGGGGGTCAGCTGGGTGGGTCTTCTGGTCTCACTAGGATCACCCACACATCTCTGGTCAGCTCTGGGTGGGCAAGAGGCTAGCTAGTCTAGGATAGCTTGTGTCTGCTCTGTATGGCACCTTCCTCCAGAAGGCTAGACTGGGCATGGTTACTGGACCAGTTCATTCTTACTTCTGCTACAATCTCTTGTCCAAAGGAAATCACAAGGGTAAACAAAACTCAAGAAGTGAGGAAATTACCTCATCTTTTGGTGGGAAGAGACTGAGTCCTGACTATGGTGTGCTAGTTCCAAGCCTTAGCCTCAAAAGGCCTTGAACACCCTTGCTTACTATCTCTGTTGAGACCCTGCCACCACGAGAGACAGTCTCGTGGCTTTCCAGTTGATCCTACTGAGACCATCCTAGGTAAGTCTACATCTGCCCACTCTCTAACTGCAACAAAGACTAGCAGAGTTGCTGCCCAATGCACAGCTAACCACAGACGCATGAGTGAGCTATGCCAAGACCAGAAGTGTAATAATAAATTCTTATTATTTTTAGCCACTGAGTTTTGAGATGGTTTGCTATATATCAATAGCAACCTGATGGAGAATTTACTATCAACCTGCCATAACACTAATCTCTATGTTGCTCCAAAGTATCCTTTTAGTTGTTATTTTAATGTATAAAGATATTTCCTTGCGTTACTCATTTATACACACAGTCTCCCTCTTTTGTTCTCAGTTTTCCAATACCCAATGGCAAGTTTTTCTTTTCATGCTTTTTGAAAAGGAATATAGCTTAAAGCTAGGGTCAGCAATGTTACCTATTCTCAGCACAATCAATGAGCAGAGCACAGCCTCTGCAGCCAGAGGCTTAATGCTGGTTCTGACACTGACTAGTAATATATCTTTGGGCGAGTTTCTTTATCTGTACAATTTAGATAATGATGCAAACCTAGACCCCCACATAAAGCTGTCCAGGTTGTATGTTGCACAATTCCAACTGCTACCAACTGTTTTTCTCCAGCACATAAACTTCATGGCTGGACATGGCAGCCATGGGTTTTTTTTTTGGGGGGGGGGACACATATATAGTAGGCATTTATTAAGGGTTAGCTCTCCGTCCTTCTGTCTCCTAACTTCCAGACATAACATTAAAGCCTGAAACAACTGGTACTCCATGTTCTAACCTGGGGTTAGCAAACTATGGCCCATGGGTCAAATATGGCCCATTGTGTCTTTTCGTAAATAAAATTTTACTGGAACATACCCACTCCACATCTATGGCTGCTTCCATTTTACAGTGGCAGAGATGAGGACTTTTAACAGCTCATAAAACCCACAAAGCGTCAAGTATTTATGATCTGGCCCTTAGAAATAACCTCTCTATACCTCAAATTTTTATTGCACATAAGAAGCAGTTGGAACTTATGTTTAAAACACAGATTCTTGGGGCACCTGGGTGGCTCAATTGTTAAGCGTTTGCCTTCAGCTCAGGTCATGATCCCAGGGCTCGGGGATCGGACCTGGCCTTGGGCTCCCTGCTCAGCAGGGAGCCTACTTCTCCCTCCCCAGTGCCCCCTGCTTGTGTTCCCTCTCTTGCTGTCTCTCTCTGTAAAATAAATAAATACAATCTTTGGGGGTAAAAAAAGGTTAGAAAACTGGGATGCCTGGGTAGCTCAGTCAGTTAAGTATCTGCCTTAAAAATAAATAAATAAATAAATAATACACAGATTCTTGGGTCCCACCTGCCAGGGATTCTGACCCACAGATTTGACTGAGACCTGATATGCTACATTTCTAACCAGCACCCAAGTGGAACTGATGCTACCAGTTTTGGAACCGCACTTCATGTAGCACTGCCCCAACCATCTGAGCTAGCCTAATTGTGCTAAATCCTTATTCTTAATATGCCAGTGTATTAATAAATTTAAAACATATACAAAAACTGAACGCATTTTGCGCAAAAGCTCAAAACTGTGCCTTAGGTATTGACCAAATTACACCCGCAAGCCATTTTAAGTACAAGTTTCCATACAGATAATTCATGTTTATTCACAGGAGGAAAAAGTGAATCTGGGCCAAAGACAGTAACCACCAGCCAAAGTCAGAAATCAAAACACATGCACAAAAATAAAGAACTCATATTAAGCTTTAATTACTGGCCTGTGTACAAAATGAAAAATCCATCTTGAGGTTCTCCTAAATTAGAATGTTTCCTCCTCCTAATTGTGCCATTTGTCCAATTCTTTTGAAAATATCTAATAATGGTGTGCTCAGTGACAACTACATACTCCGCGGCTCAAAATAATTTCTATTTTTCCCCACTAATAACAGATTGCTGATGCTCCTCTGAGAGTTCTCAAGTGTTCAGACTGATCACTAACGAAGCAGCTTACTTAAGATATAGCAGGTCAGATCTGTTGTGATCCAGTGAATGATATTTGAAAATCATCCTGCAATGAGCCTTTATAAATTATTATAATTAAGCT